>OY757907.1:21628538-21741038 GCA_963585895.1 Sepioteuthis lessoniana
GACGGCAAGATGTTTCTTCACAGTTTAGGAAGAAGACATGCCATTTTCCGCCTCTCGACCGGACGGGGCCCCGAGACAAGGGATCTCGGAGCCGCAATGTGCGTTCGAGGTGTCGATGTTCACTGAGTCCTGCAATTCGCATCAGTTCTCGCGGCTGGCCGCGCTCTTCATCGACGGACGAGCCGAGTGATCCCCCGTCCAGGGTTTTGTTTTGTGGTTTTTTTTTAAAAAGTGGTTTTTGGTTTTGCGGTTTTGGCAAGTGTGCGAGGAGCAACGAGAGACGACGGGAGGTATACGAGTAGGAAGAGCAACAGCGGCGGAGGTGGAGACAGCAACACCTACCACTTTCCCTTCTCACTTATCCCTTATAGCAGCAGCAGCAACAGCAGCAGCCTCCGCAAAAAAGAGCAGCATCGGCGGTGGCAGCGACAGCAGCGCCGTCATCTCTCGCGTTTTTTCGTTTTTGTTACGTTACGACGACGACAACAAGTTTCGGTAATGATCCTTCCGCAGGTTCACCTACGGAACCTTGTTACGACTTTTACTTCCTCTAAACGATCGGGTTCGGTCGTCTTCTCCAGGCGTCGAACGCCGAGGCGACACAGGCAGCGGACGAAGGAGGAGACCCCCTCCCCAGACCCACCAGGTAGCCCGGCGGCGTCGTCGGCCAGATCCGAGGACCTCACCGGACCGTTCGATCGGTAGTAGCGACGGGCGGTGTGTACAAAGGGCAGGGACGTGATCGACGCGGGCTGTTGACCCGCGCCTACCGGGAATTCCTCGTTCACGGGGTTGGTTACAGGCCCCGATCCCTATCACGGGAGGTGGTTGAGAGGTTTCCCGGCCCTCTCGGGCCGGGGCGAAGTCCCCGCTGATACCTCCAGTGTAGCGCGCGTGCGGCCCCGGACATCTAAGGGCATCACAGACCTGTTATCGCTCCGCCTCGTGTGGCTTTCTGCCACCCGTCCCTCTAAGAAGTGCGTGAGAAAACCGACCCGGACCCGGCGGAAACCGCACGCACGACCGCACGCTGTCGACGACGCCGCGCCCGCCCCCCCCTGCCCGACGCCGAACGGAACCGAAATGCAACGAAAAAGGAGGGAAAACGAGCAAAACCCGCTCCCGTCCTCCCCTCCGCCACACAACGGCAGAACCGCGCGACGCGCGAACAAAAGAAAGACGAACGCAAACGCACGACCGAAACAACGGCGACGAACACGCACGGCCCGAGCCCGCCGTAGCAAAAAACGCACACACATCGGCGCACTAGTTAGCAGGCCGGAGTCTCGTTCGTTATCGGAATCAACCAGACGGATCGCTCCACCAACTAAGAACGGCCATGCACCACCACCCACCGAATCGAGAAAGAGCTATCGATCTGTCAATCCTACCGGTGTCCGGACCGGGTGAGTTTTCCCGTGTTGAGTCAAATTAAGCCGCAGGCTCCACTCCTGGTGGTGCCCTTCCGTCAATTCCTTTAAGTTTCAGCTTTGCAACCATACTCCCCCCGGAACCGAACTCTGGTTTCCCGCAGGCTACCCGCCGGGTCATGGAAGCGAACGCCGGCGGATCGCCGGTCGGCATCGTTTACGGTCGGAACTACGACGGTATCTGATCGTCTTCGAACCTCCGACTTTCGCTCTTGATCGAGGAAAACATGCTTGCCACACGCCATCGCTGCAGTTCGTCTTGCGACGATCCAAGAATTTCACCTCTAACGTCGCAATACGAGTGGCCCCGACCGCTCCCTTCGATCATTGCCTCGCCGTAGACGGAGACCGACAGACGTAGACGAGGCCCTCTTCCATCATTCCATGCTTATCGTATGCAAGCTTGAACAGCCCGCTCTGAGCACTCTAATTTTTTCAAAGTGAACGTACCGGCCGCCGCGGACACTCGGTCAAGAGCACCCTTGGAGGAGAAACCGCCCGACCGCAAACACGCGCGCACGACGAAACATTTGTCCGAAAATAAAACAACGGGTAGACGGAGAGGGAAACGAAACGAGGGCGGGAAAAAGGACGGACGAAGAAGCAGAGAGGTTACGGAAGAGGGTTTCCCCGTAAGCACTACATCTGCGTAGTCCGAAGCCGTCCCCCGACACCCCGCACGTCTTGAGCCCCCTACCGTCGTCCGCCGCTGCCTCTTCCCGAAAAAGCAAAAGATTTTCGCCGGCAGGACCGCGAGGCGGATGTACATGGCAGTCGACACCGGCGGAAAGGGCCGGGAATGCGCACGGACGACCAAAGTCAACGACGGACGATGGCGCCGCCGCCCCGGGGCCGCGCGAGCGACCACGAACCCGAGTTCGGACTACGAGCTTTTTAACCGCAACAACTTTAATATACGCTACCGGAGCTGGAATTACCGCGGCTGCTGGCACCAGACTTGCCCTCCGGTTGGTCCTCGTTAACGGATTTGAAGTGTACTCATTCCGATCGCGGGGCCTCGACAGAGTCCCGCGTCGTTATTTTTCGTCACTACCTCCCCGTGCCGGGAGTGGTAATTTGCGCGCCTGCTGCCTTCCTTGGATGTGGTAGCCGTTTCGCATGCTCCCTCTCCGGAATCGAACCCCGATTCCCCGTTACCCGTAGTAACCACGGTAGGCACTTAACCGACCGTCGACAGTTGATAGGGCGGACCCTCGAGAGACCCGTCGCCAGGCGTAAAAGCCGGTGCGATCGACCAGTGAGTTATCCAGAGTCACCAAAGCGGAGCGCGCCGCCCATAGTAGCCCCGCCAACGCGCACGCAACCACGCCGAAGACGCAGAAGCGGAACGCAAACGGAGGACGGAAGAACGCGCATCGGTCTCAGTCTAATATGTAGCGCCGCGACCCGGAACGATCGACGCGGGTGCCGACGCGCAGGAAGGCGACGACAACGACGACGCGCCGACCGATCGCGGCTTGTGTCACATGTATTAGCTCTAGAATTGCCACAGTTATCCATCGCCTCCAACGAGGAGGATTACGGTCCCGAGGATTAGGTCCGGTTCCTGAGCCATTCGCGGTTTCGCCCGTTCTAATGCGTGGCGTGAACTTACACTTGCATGGCTTAAGCTTTGAGACAAGCATATGACTACTGGCAGGATCAACCAGGTATCATCGACAACGACCAACCACTACAATGCTACAGCATCAGCTACTGCAACATTAATAGCAGTGACGCCACCGAGGACGTGAGACACGCGAGGCGTGTTTCGGAAGAAACAGCGAGTCCCCGGCCGACTTTAATCGATTCTTTTTTTCTCCATTTCTTTCTTTCCTAGACGACGACGACGACGACGACGACGGAAAGAAAAAGGAAAAGGCAGAGAGGTGGCGGCGGCGGCGGATGAGGGCAGACTTCTTTAGTCACGGAGGCGGCAGGGTTACAGCAAACACGCCGCCGAAGAAGAAGAAGCCACTACTACTACTACTACTACTACCACCATCATGACTACCTCTATTCGTGATCGCATCCAGGGGGATTAGAACGAGTCCGATTCGAGCACCGAGTCGCAAACGAAATGAGGACGTTCGATGCAAGTATCAATCACTGACGTGAGCGCTTCGCCGGACGTGAAGAAAGAAGAAGGAAAAAAACAAGGATTTCTCTTTGCTTTCTGTTTATTCTTCTTTTTCAACTTTTCGGCAACCGTTCGACGTGACGGTCGGAGGATGATAGCATCATCGACGGGACCTGCGGACGGTAAACGACACAAAGTTAATCGACAACGGCCAGACGACGAAGACGACGACGACCGTAAGAACGCGTTGGTGGACGAATAACGCTCGGACGCTGCAGGCGATCATCCAATGTTTTGCCGGACTGAGCGAGAAGAGGGGGGAAACAAAAGGACGCGTGAAACGGAGCGGCGGTCTCACGCAGTCTTTCCCTCTTTTCGACAATAATGATGACGACGACGAAAGAGAGGGAGCTCGACGACGACGAACGGGGAACGACTATGGAGCTGAGCTGTGCTAGTTTGGCTTACCTCGTCTCTCCTCTGACCTTTCCGTTCTGTTTCTACTGGCGCCGGTGGTCGGGACGGACGGACGCACGGGCCAGGACAGGACAGACTAACGAACGGACGGACAGAGCAGGGCGCGAGGGGCTGGCCAGTCAGTCGCTCTTCTTCGTCACGGCGGATAGAGGAGGAGGAGGAGTAACTGACAAACAGACAGTGCTCTCCGCAGCGATTACCGTAGACCAAGCAAAGTTTAACGACGGTAGCGGGCGGCTGACGAAAGAAAAGCAAGCGACTGTCAGTTAACTAATGATACACGCGTCAGACCCATATCATTTTTCTCGGCGTTCGAGCGAGGCAATCGGAGGAGGCAGCGACGATTGCGGTGGTAGTGTAGCGCCAGTTAGCAAACAACAACGACGACGACGACGGCGGCATCAGAAACACCAGCGGCGGCAGAGTGCTACGAGGAAAACGAGGATTTCAAGACGCCCGCCCTCGTACTACTAGAAAAAGCAGCAACAGAAATAGCACCTGCAGCAATGTAAGTGACGCACGCGATAGTCGAATCGAGTGTGCAAACTTGCTTCCTAACCAACCTTGTCAAAACACCGAATTCGTGCAACAAGTCCTGGTGAATTTCTAAATAAATCAAAATTTCCAAATGAAATTGAACACATAGTAATTAGACAGGCACGGGCCAGCCTGCTGCCGTATCTAACAATGTATCTGACAAATGTAATTCCTTTCAATTCATTCATATTTTCATTCGTTCATTCATCGACCATCTCAGCTGCGACGACGCGTTGGTCGTCGAGCGAGCGAGCGGGCGGGCGAGCTCGCGACGTAGACGACGAAGACGACGACGACGACGACGACGAGCCAAGAGGCAAGCGTTAGGAGGAGACGGCCGTCGGCTGCTCCTTTCAGAGTCAGATGGCTTCCTGAGCGTCTTGCTAGCGTTAATCGTACCGTCAGACGAGCAGAGACCGGGGTGCAGGGTGATCCTGCGACCAGCGTGGCATGGCGCGGCGCGGCGTGGCACGGCGTGGCACACGGCGCTGGGCGCGGCGCCGGGCTAGGCTAGGCTAGACTAGGCTAGGCTAGGCTAGGCTAGGCTAGGCTAGGCTAGGCTAGGCTAGGCTCGACTCGACTCGACTCGACTCGATTCGACTCGACTCACTCGCTCGCTCGCTCGCTCGCTGCCTGCCTGCCTGCCTGCCTGCCTGCCTCCTTCCCTCCCTCGCTGGCTCTATTGCCGCTGCTCTTGGTGCTGGTGGTGCTTCGACTGCTGCCACTGGTGATGGCAAGACTGCTTGCTGGTCCCCGTTTGGGTTGGCCGCCCGGCTGGACAGTAGTAAGAATCGTCCCTCGAGCGGCGTAGACGACGCGAACCCAGCGCTACTCGTTCGAAGCGCTTGCTCGTTCCTCCTCCTTCACCGGTGGCTGCTACTGCTGTTGCCGGAGCGGTGGTGACGGCCACGATGTGCCATGACGCCGGGGAAGGGACGAGCCGAAGGGATTAGCCTGAGGTGATCGTGCGTAAAAACCAAAACAAACACGAGAGAAATACTAAACGATTTCAGAAGGGACAGAAGAAAGAAGGTTCAAATAAAAGAGTTCTTTCCCTTCCACTGCGCACTTTTTGATATCCGTGTAATAAATCTGTATAATTTAATTTTATTTTGAATTTATTTCTCGAAAAGTCATTTTCGACAAGTATTATTGTTATTGTTATTGTCGTCGTCGCCGTCGCCGTCGCCGTCACCCGGTTGGCTGCAATGTCGGTTGTAAGCATCACGACCGCCGGCCCGCAAGGCAGGCCACCTCTTCCGTCCGTACGGGCAGGCCAGCTGCTGCTGCTGCTGCTGCTGCTGCTGCTGCTGCTGCTGCTACTGCTGGCGCCGCCGACGCCGCCACCACCACCAGCCGGTCAACGACAACCCAAGTCCCGGCTCGCGGTGGACGGACGGCCGGCGAGCGACCGAGCGTCGGCGTGGGGGTAAAGTGTGACTCTCTTAACGTCTCGTCTCGTCTCTGTCAACGATCGACAAGTCAGCGACGCGCACGAACGACTTTTGCAAGTGTTGTTCTCCGCGCAAGCCTCCGTCGGCGCAAGTCGTTCTTGCGACACAATACGCCGCGCCTGGCCCTTATCGAAAATATATATAAAAAAAAAAAACCAAAGAGGACACCGCCGCCGCCGCGACGACGACGACTGTCTCGTGACGTCGGCGCTGGTGGTCGTCCTTCCAAGAGGACGAATCGAGTCGGTCGAGGGCTTAGTCTCAATAGATCGCAGTGTGGTGGCTGCTCTACTAAGTACGACACCCCGAGCCTGAAGTCAAGTGGTCTACGAGCGATCCTCGTCTCACGCTCCACGGGGGGTTCGAAACTAGACGGCGACGGCAAAATCCCGCCTGTCGCGGATGTCGAGTCGGTTGGCCCGTTCGCGCACGCCGCCGCGTATGCAACAACGACGAGGAGGAACTGCGGCACAGAAAAGAGGGGAAGAAGGCAAGAAACCCCCGACCCCGCCCTCCGACCGCGGCCCCCCGGCCGCCGCTACTAGCGACAAAAGACGACCGCTATGGCAGGCTCCAGCGGAACGAAAAGAGACGCCTTTCGTAATACCGTGGCGACACCGGTCGCGGTTCCGGCTTAGAGGCTTTCAGCCGTTATCGCGCGGAGGCAGCTTGGCACCGCCGCTCGTTCGAGCGAGCACGCGAACCGTTGCTCCGATCCCGCGGTTCCTCTCGTACTGGACGGGATAGCCGTGGCCACGGCCGACGTAACACACGTGCCGATACATGAATTTAAATGAAGTTTTGTCTTTATTATAGTTAATGGGTATAGTATGACAGTCAGAGTTTTAATAACAACCCAGAAAATAAAAGAAAGAATACTATTAAGAGCATCGATTTTATTGCTTACATTAAGTAATCAAATTTGAGTTGTTTATGAATAATCAAATTTTTTAAATGAAATTCTGTTAAATTAAGGAACTGATTTCTGAAAGAATTACTGTACATGATTATATTTCAACTAGTATCCTCATTTCTATTATTGCCAGTAGCAGTTAACATATATAGAATACTTTTAGAAAATAGCTTTCAGAATGACACCAAACATGTTGCTGATGACACGTTTATACGTTGTCTTGATTAAGATGTATAAATTCTGTTGGACCATGTTAACACAATACTGTCAGTTGAGAATTTAAAAGGAAAGTAGAAGATACTAACTTACCCCCTTCTGATCAACAACTACCTGGTAAGTATAACATTACCTTCCATGTACTGAGATATAAAGGTCAAAGATAATAGTTGGAAAATTGTCATGATTTGTGTATGTTACATCTGCAGTCCATACATCATCAGGATGGTACTTATAAAAGCAGTTCCACTCTTTAAAGCCTTTCTCAAAACAAAGAACATCACCAAAAACTGTACGCATTCTATTCCATAATGTTGTAGCTAAGAATATAAAAGTAAAGCCAACAATAATTACCTAAAAGTAAAGCTGGAGAAATAACAGAATCCTATAACAAGAAAAAAATAAATAAATAAAGAGCAGAAACATTTTTTGCATAAAGATAAGTTTCTTCGCTTCTTATTTGAGACAGATCTTTATTCACTTTTGATGTCATTTAAATTTATCAGCTATATTCAGTACTAGTATATTAGTCAGCCAACTTTATTTCAACATGTAAGGACTGATTCTTGAATGATCAGTTTTTTCAAGTCTTTCAAAGTCTATGTTGCAATCAAATCCAAAGAGAGAAAAGTTTCACCTAAGTCAAATAAACCATTTTATTTACCTTATGAACTTAGGCCCCAGAAAAAGAAAAGAAAATAGGGGAAAAAAAACTAAGGAATTTTATTTGATTAAACTGTTAACAGAAATGCACAAGTACACACAAAATTAAATAAATTTTTTTTCAGTTACCCTGTCAAAATGAAAAACTAAACAAAAAATTTCAAGTTACCTGAATAAATCTATTAGGTCAATTAGGCAGGAAGATTTTTGGCAATTCAACTGGCCAACACCTGAGAAAATGAAGAAAAAATATTCATATGCATTGATACACACCAAAATATAAACATAGACAATGAGCTTTTGGAACAACTTAATATAGATATAATTTTTACCCCTAAAAGTCAAAGAAATTTACAAGATATACAGGAAATAAAATCTATCAATATAAGAATTAGATTTAGTCATACTTTTCCTTTAACTTTTGATTTATATTTTTTTTTTATTCTTTACACACCTTTATGTGATATAGAATAAATATTCTTTAATTAAATCTTTCTTAAACTAGAAGCTAATTAACTAATCTAATTATTATGTCTAATGATTATACGAAAGAGATTTGAATTTTTCTTATAAGTCTTATCAACATGAAGTGTTTGATAGGGGGCCCTTATATTTTTCCTTTAAATTATGTCTTTAAATATATACAGTAGTTTAAGATTTCAGATTTTATAGTAGCAAAATTTACCTAGAGCAATCGTGTGCATAATATCTACCAGAAGCTCAGAGGTTGAAACATGGACCAACCATATTTACATATATGTACAGGTCAAATTACCTCCTCACTGAAAGAGTTACAAAATAGAACCTTTTTGTAGTTACAGTAAAAATGTTCATGAAAATAGATAGTATAAGGAAGAAAAAAAAATCATATATCAATTACTTTTGAATAATTTAAATGTAAATTTTGAGAGTACAGTAGATAGATGAAGAATATTTCATGTTTCATGTAAAAAAATGTAGATATTTTCCCTCCTTAGTGTGATGATCAATTAGGTTCTACTGAAGTAAAAGGATTGCTAAGTAGGTTATGCATTCAAATACCCCAGCTGTAAGTCATATTAATAAAATTCACAAGGTTCAAATTGGAAATATGCCTTTTATGCAACATGTGAACCTTCTCAGGTGACTGAAATCAACACTAATATAAACAAGATCTCAAAGAAAATGTTGATAATGTCTTCACTTTTCTCTCTAGTTAATGTATAAAAAGGATTGACATTCAGAGTAGCAGATGTTTTAAGAGTCTTTTCATGGTTAAGTTACAAGGTAAGAAATTTGTAAGTTGTATAACATTAGAAATATAAGAAAACTAGGAGTTTAAATTCAATTATCAATTATACATAACTTAATGATTCCTCTCTAATGTAACAAATATACACATAATGAAATATACTAATATATAATCCAAGTAAACAACTTTATTACATATTCAAAATTGTTAAAAGTACTGCATTTATATATATATATATATATATATATAATAGCTAAGTACTATTATCATCAAGTTGTATTGGTAGCATGAATTCTCTTGACTTTCTCTCATCACTCATCCCAATAGTCTATCATTTTTGGCATGTCCTCTGGATAACATCCCGTGTCTGCACAGAGCTGATGAATATAGGTCTTAGCTGGTCAACCAGCATTGGTATATCTGTGGACGGAAGCTCACAGGAGAATTTTGGTTATGAGTTCATTTCTACTTTTCCAGCAGTGCTCAGCATATCTTGTTTACCTTACTCGAATGCTTTGTGAGATGGGAGGCAGGTGGCTGTATAGCTGTTTTGTGGAATGGTGCTTCCAGGATTTTTTTAAACATGACAACAGCTTGGAAGAAATCTCTGATAAAATAAAATGGGATAAAATTTCCATGTGTGGTTGGTAATCTGTTGATAATAGTTCATGCCTTTCCTATGTATATGTCACTTTCAGTAGATGAGATATTGCTACCAAGATATATGAAATGCTCTAATAATTTAAGAAGCTTGTTATTTAATGTGAAGATGGAACCATCTTATTAAAACCCATGAACTCTGTTTTATCTAAGTTCACATAGAGGCCAGTGCCTCTTGCTATCAGTTCCAGGTTATGCAGCAGACAGCTTGTGCAGGTGTATTTATGAGAAGTGCTATATCATCAGCATAGTTTGTATCTGTCATAGTTTTAGCAGGATATCATCTACTTCTTGCTTTTTTTTTTTTTAAAACTCAGACCATTTTCTTTCATTAGATCTATTGACATTCGTAGCATGTTATCTAGGCAGATTATAAATAGAAATAGTGTAATATATATCCTTGTAAGACTCCAGCAACAATGTCAAAGAAATCAGTTTCACCATTGGGTGAGCAAATCACACATGAAACGTTGCTCTGATCCCGCGGTTCCTCTCATACTGGACGGGATATCTGTGGCCACAGCCGACGTAACACACGTACCGATCGGCAGGATAAAACTAACCTGTCTCATGACGGTCTAAACCCAGCTCATGTTCCCTGTCAATGGGTGAACAATCCAACGCTTGGCGAATTCTGCTTTGCAATGATAGGAAGAGCCGACATCAAAGGATCGAAAAGCGACATCGCTACGAATGCTTGGCCGCCACAAGCCAGTTATCCCTGAGGTAACTTTTCTGACACCTTTCGGTGGAATGGAGCTCTTAAAGCACTAACAGTTTCTTTGGGGAGATCATATGCTTGAAGCATTTGCTCCATGTTTTCTTTGTGTATGGAATCAAATGCCTTGGAGAAATCTACAAACAATAGTGCTGCTTCAAGATTTTTACCCAAATTCCTTTGATAAGTTGACAAATAGTCAGAATCTGAGAAGTAGATTTATTTCTCCAAAAACTATTCTAGTTTTTCCTAAGCTGCAGGTTAGATACAACTAAGAAGTAGGGCATTATAAACCTTAGCAGCTATAGCAGTAAGAGTTATCTAACCTACTACTAAGAAAAATATTCATTGGTGGCTAAAAGCTAAACAGCAAGATTAAATTTTAATATTCTTTAAAGTGAAATAACAAATTAATTAAACATTGGCTAACTTAGGAAATATCTATTTCTCTCTAGTATCAGAACTGGATTGCATTGTAAGTTGAGGAAACCTACTGTTTTATGCACCAATTGGATATTTCAGCTTTAGTGTTTTTAGAGCTTTGATTGAATGGTATTTTGCAGCAAATAAGCAAAAATAAGCAGAAACTAATTTGTTCTCAAAATACTGTGAGTTGAATATTGTAACACTAAAATGTTAGAAACTCATTCTTTATATGGATCTAGTTAATTTGAATGCGGTAAGATCGAAATCCTCATTAAAATTACTATGCTTAATTAAAGAGATCATAGCAATAATGACAAAGCAAACTATGACAAAAAGTAAGGAGTGTTGATGAAGAAAGGAATTTATGTAGAAGGAATATTTGAAATATGAAATTGAATTCTTCTTATAAGTGTATACTTACTATTATTAGCAGCAATACAAGATATAACAAATGCTGCTGTTTGATGAAGCTTTTTTTCACATATTTTATCATGCAAGATATTATGGATGTGATCAAATATGTATTGAGAAATTATATATCTCTGTGAATATACTGAAATTAAAGACATTGGAGAGAAGATTAATACACAGCAAAGAGTCAAATAATCATGGAAATAGGATTTAGTATTAAATATTTCAAAAAGAAGAGCAAGATAAATTTTTAAAAAGTTGCTTTAGCCAATGTTTTTGACACAAATTCAGGAGTGCAAGACTTTTTAAAACATTTTTTCTATTTTCTTGAATCATCCTGAAGTAATTTAACTATATACAACTATTGTAGATAAACAAAAATGAAAATTTTATTTTCTAAGAAAAGACTAAATTGGTTGAATATTATATTTCACAAAATGAAATAAGTGTTAGGTAAAAAATATATTTTTCTTAAAATGATTTAAAAAATAAATGAATAAAATAAAATGCAAGTCAACTCCTTTCACAATATATAAGAATGGTGGAAGAAGTTGAGAATTGTCATCAACACATAATTCCTTTATGTACAAAAATAGCAGTTAAAAAAAAAAAAATTCAAAACAAAATTACTGAACTACTTGCAGCTGTCTATAATTTGTCTTCAGACTCTTGACTCAAATACTAACTTTTTTTCTGATTTGTTCCATTAATTTTTTTTCTGTTTACAAAAATTCTGCTAAATTTTTAAAAAAATTCATGTGAAAATAGAATGAATGTCATTTTGCATACAGACTGCAATTTTCACTAGTAATAATCAATTGAGAGAACTAAAAAAGTTCATTACCCTAAAGTAAAAAGTCACACTTGAGAGTAGAATACTCTGATGATAAACAGAAGTAGAATTACTGAATATATTTTTTGCTAGGCTGAATTTTAAGCTTACATTTAGTATAGTAAAATAAAAAAATTAAAATTATCATAACCAATTTTGTTTGCATAGTGTATCTTGCATATTTTGAATAACGAATGCAGTAGATAAAAAATATTTTAATATTAGGGTGTTTGGAAATGAACTAAATTTTATCAGAAGATATAGAAATAAATGTAAGTTAAATTTACATAGATATTATCAAAAATGTAATCACTTTAATTCTCAATGACTGCAGCCCAAAGGGTAGCAAATTTTAGGTTCCATATCTAAAAGAATCTGGGGTTTCCCACCAAAAGAATTTTGAAGGCGGTTTTCAAATTGTTGTTTCATATATTGAAATGAAAATCTGTTGGTGCAAAATCTGCTGAGTATGGAAGATGTGAAAGAGCTCTCATTCTTATGATCTTATCTTTTCTTTACATTTTTATGATATTTAAATAAATTTACATTTGCTTTTATATTCTCCCAGTAATTAATTTCCAAACACCCTAATATATAATAAAATAATGCTTTTTTTAAAAATTCAATTCAATAAATAACTATTTTCCTGGCATTTTTCAATCATGGGTGAATAAATAAAAAATGTCATTTTGTAACAGTAATTTACTGGGTTAAAAAAAAAAAGTTTAAAACATTTGAATACCATTAAGAAGCTGACATTTCAAAAATATATTCCAATAGTAGCCAATAAATAGATATGAACAAAAATTCATGCTCTTAAAATCAAAAATCAGATTTAAAAAAAAAGAAAAAAAAAAAAGTCTATTTTAAAAGTTTCTATTCAAAATTTTGTAATCAGCTGTATTTTGCTTTTTTTTACCATTTTAATTCAAAATAATTATTAAAAAAATTAATATGCAAGAGGATACTTTATACATTTTTAAAAATATAATTCATTGGATAAGTGGATTTTTTCACCAACTTTTGATAAAAATGGTGCTTTTTCTTAAACGTAATCCTTAATTTTAAAATTTTAGAAATGGGAAAATTAAAAAAAAATATTGCTTATTTCAAGGCAATTTTCCCATTTTTTTTTTATATAAGAAAATATTTACATTAAGTTTTTTTTTTTAGGAACTGACAATTCTTGTTTAAATTCTTTTATCGTATGAAGGAGGCTAAGATTTTGTGATTTAAATGTAACAATGTTAATGGTATTTGATATTTTTGATATGGTAGACTACCTACATTATAAATCCTTAAAAAGATAATAGCCCTTTTTAATCAATTGACTAATAAGACATGTTTAAGATCTACTGGGAAAAATTGTCAGCATACATTTTTTTAGTACATTTCTACAAGTTTTTATATTTTCCCTTTTAAATTTAATTTAGATGATATACTTTTTAGGAAGCATAATCCTCAAACATGAGACTCAAAATGCAATGAATATTACTCTTACAATCATATTTTTGGAAGTTTGAGGCAGCATAATCTGTGTCAGCTGAAGAAACACTGAAAACACAGAAACTGAACAATTGACAAGCCAGTTTCAGTTATGATGAATGAAAGTAATTTGAGATTGGTTAGGAATAAAAAAAAAAAAAAAAAGAAAAAAAAAAAGCATGATATGAATACTGTGTACAAATTCTCTTTCTGTATCCTTGGCACCTGCTGGATTATCCTATTCAAATGCCAAACTAAAACTTCCCTCAAAAGTATCTCCTATTTTTAATATACTAAGTACTTCTTTGTTTACACTAAATTCAACTTGAATGTCACTCAAAATTGAAACAATTATTTCTTGAATGCCTTATTATGAACAAAACAGTAAAAATGAGAGAACATCTAAAACAAATGAATAAATCAAGTGAATTTTTGTGATTTTCATAATTCATGTAAAATCAGAATTAATGAAAAATCTATTTTTTTAAAACTTTAATGATTTTAATAAATAAATCAGAAATTTCAAAAAAGGTTTCAACAAAGATGTTTTTATTGTAATAATAATTTTTTTGGTTTAAATCCAAGCAACACATACTTCCAAGATTGATAGAGTAACAGAATCTATTTACTACTAGAAATAATTCATGTTGGAAATATAAAATAGATTATATATTGTATCAATTTTAAGAGTTGTAAATTTACTTTTGATATATTAGAAGTTATGTATAGACTAAAAAAACTATTATACTCCATTATGATTACTGATACATGTTACATATTCAAAATAAGTTAATGATTTTTTTGTGTAGCCAAAATTAATTGCAATCAATCATCAATAAGATTTATGAACAAAGAGTTTCAAAAAGTCTACATGACCAAAAAACTTCAACAATAGTCCCATAAAAGAAAATAAATGATATGTATAAATCACTACCACTACAGTAAGTTATGATCTGGTTCAACCTTTTGGCATATACAACTTTGATTAAATATTTCAGTTAGTACTAATTAGACTAGCTTGAAAAACTAAGCCAAGTAAATTATTGTTGGTACAAGTAGAAACAGCAAGTACTAGGTCATGTTTTTTTTGTTAAGCATTAATTATAATAATTTAAAATATTCCACAATTCCAGTGGTTTTAATGGTGAGCCTGGGTAAAGAATTTTGCACACATACACGATATGACACACACACACACACACACACATATGACACGACACACACACACATGATATGACACACACACACACGATATGACACACACACACACACACACGATATGACACACACACACACACATATATATATGACACACACACACACGACACACATATATATCTCACACACAAATATATGACACACACACACACATGACACACACATATATATATATATCACACACACACACACACACATATATCACACACACACACACACATATATATATATATATATATATATATGATAGAGAATATAGAAATTCTAGCTAGCTTACCATTTTGATCAACTGCACAGGCCAAACAAAAGAGAGTTGTTTCTTTCAATAAAGTGTTTTCACATGATGTAAATAAATTAAGGATGAACTGTAAGCAGCCATTTTCACGAAGATAGTCTTTTACATTGTCTGAAAAGATAACAATATTCATCAAACATTAGAAATTAAGAGAACAGAACACTGAAAAAAGCGTTTTTTTTTGCGGGGGGTGGTTGTACATCAACACAACTGTGGACTATATCAAACAAAATTTTAAAAAAATAGAGAGAAATGTTATCTATTTTTAAATTACCAATAAAAATTAATATTTCTATGCCAATTAAACATTAAAAGCTTAAATATAGAATACCAAATTTTCATTGAACCAGTTATTATATTCTGTAGCAAAACAAAAAAAAAATGTCAGAGATTAGTAAAATATTTAAGTTATAATTCTAACTGATTTTTTTTTTTTAGTGCATGAAAAGCTCAATATGTTAAATACAAAATCAGACATAAAATAAGTACATGTAAATTGTTGCTATATCAATAAAACTAAAGGTTATAAAATAAACAATGACATCTGCATTATTAATTTATAAATCAGTTTAAATTAAAATAAGGCTCAATAATATCTAGCTTGTTGTTTTTGGTACTATTTCTTTTGAAATCATTTCTCTTAATTCCAGGGGAATACTCATCAGTGTAATTGAAAAAATTGTTTTTACAAAGAATGTTATCAGAAAATAATTGAGATATTAGTAACAAAGTCCTAACATGATTATAACTCAGAAGAAATGCATATAACTTAATCTGGTCTTAGAAAACAGAGTAATAAAAAAAATTTTCAAGTTGGACTAATGAGATTTATTTTGTATGCTACATTCAATTGTTAAATTTTTAAACAAAATTTTCAGTTTTTATTATCTAAAAAAAAAAATTAAAAAAAAAAAAAATCAAGATTTGCAAAAACGTTTCCTTTTTCTATTAATAACTATCAGCTAGAAATGGATGTTTTACAATAATTATGTCTAGTAAGTACCAAATACCAAACAAATTTGGTGATGATTCAACTAGAAAGTGAAGAATTTGATTCTAGAAACTATTTTGTTACTGTTATAGTTTTCTATTTTCAGTTAGTGATGAGAAAACTAATGTGTAATATACTGTTTTTTTTAAATGTTAAATAACTAAAAAATATCACATCTGAATAAGGTTACTTTGTATAACTAAGTAAAAATGCCAACAGCAGTCTCAGTAATTAAAAAAAAAGACATGATATACTTTTAAAAGGTGTCCTAAAGAGAAGTTAAATATAAAGAATAGAATACTGTAAAAAAAAAAAAAAAAAAAGATTAAATGGCAACTAAAAAACATTATTTTTCCACAAAGCTTATTTTATAAAAGTAAAAAGAAAACAAAAAACAAAACTAGTATGGAATATTAAGAGTAAAAATTTGAGTTAAATGACAAACTGGCTAGCTGTTTGCAAGTATCTCTCTACTGTACATACACACACAATATAAGATATGAATATAAACAGTAGATGCAAAATCAAGTTGTTCAGGGATTGAAATTTACTACTCTATGATATTAATGTAGAGATCAGTTTTGATAAAGTGGAGATGTAAAAGCAATTTTGGAATAAGTGGTTTTCTAAAAGTGGTTTTATCATTGCTACAATTTATATATGAATCAGCTAAGAACCATTCATCATTTTCTCATTAAAAGTATATCATAATAAATGGCTCATTAGAATCTAGTGTAGGAATGAACTACTTTCATAACATATGAAGGATGATTGATAAATAAAATATTAAATAAAACAAGTTTTATACCAGATAGAATAAAGAAATGAGTATCAAAATGAAGTAGATTTATTCCTCTTCAAAATTGAAAGTTTATTTTTTCAACCATCACAATTTAGTATTACACATTTTCCAAAACATTCTACCCAATTTGTCATTTGGTTAATAAAAGTTTCTGGTTTGCTTTTGCTAGTGTTGTACACAGCAAATTCAACTTCAACCTTTCAATATATTTTTCCAATTTTGGAAACAACCAGAAGACTGATATGGGAGGGGAGAGTGGAGCTGCAGCACAGAGAGTGTACAACAAATGTAAATTGCAGTCTTCTCACTATTTGTACAGCTTGTTGAATGCAATATAACCTTGTACTGTCATGTAAAAATGTTCTTCATTCAGACCTTATTCTGTAAATGTGTTGTTTGTGAGTGCTTACAAGATATCACAGAGCTTACTGAATTAATAGTTATTCCTTTTGTTGAAAATAAAAAAATGGGTCCTTTTGCATAAAAAAATAAGAGCATAATTTTTCAGTGTTAAAGGAACCATTTTGAATTTTTTTACTATAGGAGAACTTAAGAGAGAACATTCTATAGATTGTTTTTGTTTTCAGAGTCATAATTATGAATGCAATATTCATTAGAAAATCACCACTGAAAGTACAATATCAGTCAAGGAGTTCTTGAAACATTTTTCTTCTGTTCCTTCATGGCATCCATCAACAGTCAGAAGAACCAAATGGTATGGCCATCCCAAACTACTCTCAACCTTACAGACTCACAAGTAACCATGCGCATTGGTGTACAAGTAGCACCCTTCTGCCTGATGTGGTCCTCTGCTACCGCATCAATGAGATGAACGGGATTTAGCCCAGCAAACCATTTAGTCCTTTTACAAGATTTGAAATGTATAATGTCTCTCTCAACTGGTCGACATTGCATGCTTTTCAATAAAATCCTACAATTTAAATCAGCAAGCCATGGTTTTTTTTTTATCAAACTCACTAAGGTTGAAAAGTGGTACTTAGTACCTCCTTGCTTAACATTCAGCAATATAATGTACAGATCAAGGGTAAGTGGAGCAATCTGAGGAAAGGAGTAGCGACCTTCCCTACACCCCGGTGTAGTAGCTATTGAAACGAGAGCCTTTGGGTTGCTCTTGACTATCGTCAGCCAAATTACTTACTTATGGTAGATCAACCATTGTGGGTTATTTAATACAAAATCCAGTTTATACATACATATTAGATATATATGATTTGTAAATATTATGCAACAAAGTTAAATGGTTCCAAGTATTGTGATGTATCACAAACTATTCAATTAAACATCAGTTATTTGTTTACACACAGTTAAATGATCAAACAGTTCTATTTCAAACAATTCAAATTAACATAAGTCATTTCTTTGCACTCAGTTCAAAATGTCAGAAAGTTATATTTGACCCATACATAGGACCCTATCAGGTGCTGCTGGGAGTGATGGCAATGAAGGGGTACTCCAGCATTACGGGAGCCTCACCATCAGATGGTTTAATGTCATATCTGGGATACTCGTTGGAGGGGTCTTAGCCCTCTGCAGAGCTGCAGTCTGTATATTCTACAGCGTAAGCCAACAGGGGTATGAGTAATGTGTAGAATTTGAGTATGAACAATAACTGAGCTATCATGAGAGAAAAAAAATTGAGGCGCTTTTTCAAGCAGGTTAATATGTCATTTGTCTATATTTTTTGTTTTTCATTTTTCATCCTTGATCACTTCAAGTGACTTCTTTAGTCTGCTCTCCAGTTTGCTCATTGTTTTAAAGTCATGGCTATTAGTAGCTTTAACTATCCCTTTTTTAGTAATTTTCTTGTTGTTATTTTTACACGTTTCTTTGTTTATTTCTTTATATCTCTTCCTTGCAGTCTCAGATTGTGGACATGGTATGCATTCAAGTTTTGCATTTTGGTGATATAAGCAGTGAATAAATCAAAATGGTTGTCAAAATGATGAAATCACAGAAGTAATTAAGTTCCTAGTGGAGAAGCTACAGAAATATTATAATTAGTAGGAAAAAGTAAACAAATGTAAGAGACTGGTCAAGAATGATTATAAATCCGATTCACAAGAAAGAGGACAAACTTAATCCAAAAAACTACCATATAATAGCATTATTATTAGTATTGGTAAAGTATTTGCCAGAATGTTACTTCACAGAATAAGAGGCTAAACAGAAAGAGTCTTAAGCAAGACAATATGGATTCCAAATGAGTTGGTTTTATGGATTAGTTTCATAGTAAGTTTTTGGAAAGAGAAGCCTCAAAAGAGAAACTGAATCTCTCTTAATAACAGCACGAAACAATGCCATAAGAACCAATTATATCAAAAGTGCAAATTGATAATACACAACAGAATAGCAGGTGTAGGTTATAAGGAAACACAGAGAAAACAGTTAATCACATAAGCAAAAGCAGTAAACTAGCACAAAAGGAGTCCAAGACTAGGGAAAGTGATCTACCACTAGGAATTGTGCAACAGATTAAAATTTGACCATACTACCAAATGGTATATACACAAACCAGAATCTGTCCTAGAGAATGATAAAAAAATTCTCTGAGATTTTGAGATAAATAGATCACCTAATCCACGCCAAAAGACAAGTGTCCATTAACGAGAAAAAAAAGTTTTCATCTCATGAATTTAGCTGCCCTGGTGGACCTTAGTGAAAATAAAATAAAATGAAAATATAGAAAAGTACTTGAACATGAGGGTGATAGTGACACCAATTGTATTTGGTGCATTTGGGATGATTACCAAAGGCTTGGTGGGTGGGGTGGGATTAGACTGAAATTGAAAATCAGAGGAAGCATTCAGACCACAGCATTGTAAAAATAGGCTAAAATACCCAGGAGAGTTCTGGAGATCTGAGAAGACATGGCATCCCTCAGAATCCATAGAAAGATTACCAGCTTATGGTGGTGGGAAAACTCACAAGGAATGATAATATTATTTCCTAAAAAACAACTGCAAACAAGTCTGACAACACAACTTTAAGAAATAAAGCAAAAGATATTGCCAAAAGAAGGGAAACTCAAAAAGGTATTTTAACAGGGTCAAGAAATAAAAAAAAAAACAGGACCTAAAATAATGAAAGAAAATACTATCAAATTGGTGGAACAACATTAAATCAACAACCGGAGGGCACCTCTGATAGTGTAATGGTTAGCAAGCTTGACTAGCAGACCTGCAAGAGTGAGTTTGAGTCTCATTGGGTGCCCCATTCATTCGTAAATTACATTAAATCAACAACCGGATGCTAAAGAAACAAAACAATTTTGGAGTAAAATATGGAAAGAACATAAAAAAATGCTGAATGGATAAATAACATGAAAAAAAGAATTAGAAGAACTTTAAGGCCCTAAGGTGAACATATATCTGGATTTGCTAAGAGCAACATTAAAGAAAATACCAAATAGGAAAACACCAGGTCATGATGACAGACATGGATTCTGGTTTAAAAAAAGTTTCTGTCCATCCATGACTGATTGATCTTGCAGCTGAGTAAATCTCTAAAAACAAGCAAGCATACCTAAATGAATAATGAAAGAGAAAACTACCCTGATCAAGAAGAGCTAAAGAAAAAGAAAAAAAAAAAAATGACCATGCCTAGCAACTATAGACCGATAACATTTACCTATAATGTGTAAATTCTGAGTGCACAGATAAAAGAAATCTATTAGTCACCTGTATTTCTATGAACTATTTCCAGAAAAAAAAAAAAAAAAAAAATGTCACAGGGGAAACAAATGGTATGTAGCCCAGCACATCCTCAAACCAAAACAAGGTGGAAAAATGTAGCCATGACAAGAATTGACTACAAAAATACCTATGATATAGTCCCACAAACATGGATAATAGAGTTTGAAAATGTACAAAATATCCAACAAAATCAAACTTCATGAAGGCAATGAAAATCTGGAGAGTGAAATTGACAGCAGGAAGACAAACCCTAGCAGAAGCAAAAACAAAAATTCAACAAGTCATCTTCCAGGGAGACTCGCCCTCGGTACTGCTATTAGTTATAGCAATGAATCCACTCAAGCACAGGAGGCTATAAATTTTCAAAATCAGCCAAAAAAAGATTAATTACCTTATGCACATAGATGATACAAAAGTATTTGCAAAAAATGAAAAAGAACTGGAGACCCTGATACAAGCAATAAGAATATACAGTCAGGGTATTGAAAAGGAATTTAACATAGAAAAAATGTGTCATGCTCGTAATGAAAAGTGGGAAAAGAGAAAGAGCAAAAAGAATAGAACTATCAATTAGGAAAACAGAATACTTAGAGAGATAGAAAATTATGAGTCATTGATCTTTCAAAGGCAATCAAGATTTGTCTATACTAAACACAAATAATCATAACGGCCATATATACTGGAGAAGTTTAGAGTTTGAAGGAAAAAGACAACATAAAATTAAATGTATTTGAGAATGATTGCCTCAAGACTATAGTGGGAGTTTCTGGCATAAATCACATCAAAATAGACAATATAAGAAGAGGCCTTTGGAATCCCAAATAAAATCACTGACATTATCACAATGAAAAGATTGAAGTACTTTGTTTACATGGTAGACAAAACAATGCTATTTATGCCAATCAATTATACAAGAATGACTTTACTAACAGAAAACCAAAAAGACAACCACCAAAGCAGTGGAGGGACTTAAAAGAAGACACAAAATTATCTCTGCTAACAATGTAAAGACTAGCAAAAGAGAAGACAAATACAGGTGAGGAAACTTTAAGGGTTTATTCAGATATCTTTACTCAAACAAAATCAAAATTTAATTCTTTTAATTCCAAAAAAATAGACATTTTGGGTGGCAATGACATGAGACAAGTTGAATGTTTTTTTTTCATAAGAAATATATTTGCAGACAAACTATGGATGACCATGTAAACTCAAAGCATATTAACCTTTATGATTTAATCTGACATGCTAACAGATACAACACTTTGACCAATGCTTATCTAAAGATACTAAATCAGAATGGTTTTCAGCAGGACAAGATAAAAATGCTGTAAGCTGTTTTGAACAAGTCCTGGAGGCAGCATCTCACAAAGCAGACACCTACCACCCATCTTGAAAACCATCCAAATTAGACAAGCAAGACATGCGGACACTGCTGGTAAAGTAAGGACAAGCTAATAAGTGATGTACTCCTGTGGATTCCCTCACACAGACCAGCAAGGGTAGAGTAACCAGCTAGAACCTGTCTACAACAGCTTTGTACTGATACAGGATGTAACATAGAAGACCTACCAAGAGTGATGAACAATAGGGACGAATGGTAGGAGAGGGTCAGGGAAATCCACGCAAGCGGCATGCCATGAAGATGATGTAAAAGACTTTCAAATTTTCAATGATTTGAAGCAAATAAAAATCATCATTCAAATAATTAGAACATATAAACTTGACTAACCATGAGAGGAGCATAGGGATGCTAGAGACAATAAACTCTTTTTTAGGCATTCAACATCATCCAAATGATACTTCATACAGTCCACCATCAATTGAACCTTTAGCTCAGCCTCTGTAAAGAAAAATACACATATATAAGATTTAAAACTTGGATTGTTGATAGTACTAAATAATCAACAAATAGACTCAATCTATAATGCATAAATAATAACATTAAGATAAAAAGGTTTGAATGAAGGTGGCTGTCACAAAAACTTTTAAATCAATTCTTGATATGTCATGTATAGAAGATTAATTATAAGGAGAATTCTTTCATTAGCTTGATCAGATTGCTAATAAGAAGCATTATTCAAGTGTTTTACTGTAATAATATGCAACCCAAACTTTGGACTACAAAATTCTGGAAAAAAATTCTTAGGCACAGATTTCTTAAAATTTGTAGCCACTAAATTTGACGAAAATTTAGTATTTGTTCATTGTTTTATCAGTTTGTACTAACTAAAAATAAGAGTTTTTATAGTTTACATTATGTCTGAAAACAGAAAATTTACACAGTATTTAAAACAAACATGTTCCCACAGAAATGCAACAAAGTTACAATGAAAATAAGATCACATTAGGAGAAACAATTATAAGCAAACATACATTCCAGTGGATATTTTTCAGTAAGTGTAAAACACCTTAGTTTGGACTATAGATATAACTTACTCTGGAAAAAAGTTAATCATAAAGCACTTGTATATATCATACATTCCTAACTTTTGAAAAATAGTGAGTCTTATTCACAAATAATTACAGTAAATATTAACAATCATAGGCAATCAATTTAATATTTGTAAAATCTGATATCTCCAAAACATTTAATGATAGTAAACAGAATAGTAAAAAATGATTGGAGGTGCTTCAGAATCTACTAAAAAAATAAATAATAAGTATTATTCCTCTTGAAGCTATAAGTTCTTTTGGTCAAATTAGTTTAAGATGATTGGTTAACCAATAAAAACATTCCAAAATATTCTAAAAATCTAACTTTAATTCTTAACATTTGTAGTTATTTTACATGTATTAATAAAACATTAAGTATAGCTAAATGGTATACTTTGTGATACAACGTTTGACATTCTTCATAATCGTAGGATTTAAGTTTGGTATATTATGTGTAACAATAGTCTGGCTTTTCAGGGAAATGAATTAACTCTGAAACAGAAGTTCCTGGTATTACCTGGAATAAAAGATTGAGTAAATAACATTAATTGTAATAGTGATTATATTTACGCAAACCTGATTTTTTTCAATAAATAAAATTGAATTTCAGATTTATACTAATTTATAAAATTTTCAAGATATATTAAAAAATCTCAGACACATACTTCCCATTAGAGACCAAAGGTGTGTTCTAAAAGATATAATAACCAGTTTCAGGCAGAAAATGATTGATAAGTAATTCAATTATAAAAGTTACCAACAAAACTAACTTATTCATACAAGATCAGAAAAACAATCCAATTTTAAAAACATACTATTTACTAATCAACATTAAGAACTGCTAAGATGACCAAGATATAAGAAGCATATTGCTATATATGAATATGTATTTTCAAAGGCAACAGCTCATCAATATAAATGACAGTTAATTTGACATAAGTTTTAAATAATATATGTGCGCGCACACACACACACACACACACACAAACCAACTTATATATTTCAATGTTCTACCTTCAAATGAGAGCATGTATTCCTGTTGCATAAAATTCTATTGATGTTCTTTGAGGCACTTCATCACTGTAGTTTTCACTTCCTTGTCAATGGCATAATGTTTATCATCTCTTTGGCCTCATGAAAGAGAGTTTAAAAAGGCAAATATTATGCCAGTGACAAGGAAGTGAAAACTGCAATGATGAAGTGGCTCAAAAAACAGTCAACAGAATTTTATGTGGCAGGAATACATGCTCTCATTTGAAGGTAGAACATTGTTATTAAGAGAAATGGTGACTATGTTGGGAAGTAAGGATGTGATCCACAGAGTAACAGCTTCATTTTGAAGCATGACATGTTTTAGTGTCGGTAATTATTCTTGTAATAGAAAAGGCATTACTTTTTGACTAACCCTTGTAATTTTATTTTCTGTTTTTAAATATTTAATCTAACTAGATTAAATCATATATAGTCTTAGAAACTGCTTGATGAAATATATTGTAATCTGTAGAATTTCTGTAGTCCCACAATATTAGATATATTGAGTGCATATCTTTAAAAAAAATCACAGGCATTTCACTGAAGGATAAATAAAGAAACAAGGATACTAATTAATATTTCTCTTTATAGTTAAACTTTATGCACACCTAATTTAGAGTTTATATCTTTGTAGTTTTATCTTAAGTCAAGGCCTGTATCATGAAAAATTATTGAAACTTATAAGATTAATTATTAACTTATTCAAATTAGACACTTAAGATTTGTGTGTGGAAACATGTTTTTATACAAGTATATTCATCACATATTTACTATACAAATATATAATGACCACATGCAAAATATAACCTTTGATGATTTTATTTGTCTTTAAAAGGTTAATATATAAACATGCCCAAAGAAGGTTTCATTTTAGCATAGGTAAATTTGAACATGAATGTAAGAACATGCAACTTCTGCATGGAGATTAAATCCCAGAAGACAAACAATAGAAACTTATAAATTACATTTACTGTATTTTGTTTCTTTGCAAAGTTTATTATTATATGCAAATCATTTAGATCACTGTGAGAGACAAACTAGTTTTCTCCTACCAATTCTCAGTGATTAATATATTTTTGAACATACAGAATTAAGTTTACTATATTTCTCCCTTCTGGTCATATACAAAGTTAATGCCAAAAACAATGTGTATATCATAGAGAGTGTCACGCTTTTATCATAGAATCAAAGCTTTATAAAGTATTTATCAAAACACTTAAATGAAATAGGTTAAACATAGCAAAAATTTATTTAAAAATGATACTTTTATTTTTAATACACATTTAAGTGGTACTGAAAAAAAAGTAAGGTTTTATTCTAAGTTTAAAGAAAGTTGTAAATATTACTATAAACTGATAATAGAGAGGGAGAAAGAAAAACTTACAACAAATCAAAACTATGGTGTCTCTTTGACCATGGCAAAATCTGTGATACTCTCAATTCTATAAATATAAACTTTTATAACAGTACATCATTCTTATAGTTTCTTCTGCTTTGAATCTGCTGAAAAGATATAATTTCTCACACTTCATATTCTAAAATTTCAGATTCTCATCTATAAGAAGATTTAGTCACAAACAATACTGCTTTTACATCTGTTTATTTTTTCAGCTGATATAAATGAGCTATGAAAAATGTTATTTAGACAAAAACAACATCTTATGCAATATTACAACTCAAGGTTGGATAGTATAAAAGCTATATAAAAGTAAGTAAAGTTGGCGACCAGAAAGCTCACTTTTCAATAGCTACTACACTGAGGTGTAGGGGAGGGTGCTACTCCTTTCCCTGGATTGCTCCACTTTACCCTTGATATGTACCTTATATTGCTGAGTGTTAAGCAAGGAAGTATCAAGTATCATTTTTAAAGTCTTTGGTATGACGCGACCTGGGATTGAACCCAGGTCTCCTGGACCATTGGCGAACACTCTATCCACTAGGCCAATGAGTCGGTTCTATACATAGACAGAAAATAATACTTTTAACAACAATTAAAAATCATTTTCTGTTACATCATGAGATATGAAGATGCTATTGATCTATATTTTTTGAATTAACATATGTATCATGAAGAAACAATGTATTTTTGATACTTTTAAAAAATTTGCTAAGAAAATAGATGAGATATTCTTGTGAAGAAGTTTTTCTTTCTCTGAAGCAAAGAGAATATGCTGCTTTTTAAGAGTCTTTCATGTAAGCATCCATTTGTAATGAAAAGTGGGCACATGCAGAGATTCAAGTCCTTATACTACTATCATATATGAATATGCAAAAGTCATCAGTATATATGTATATATACATTGTGTATGTATTTATTCAACTCCTCTGCCACAAAGGTCAATCTTTAAGCAAGTACCATGTAAAGACTGTGTAAGCTATAAAATTACAGAAACGCTTGTAGCCAATTAGGTATCTTATTTTGAATAAACAGGTTCAGAAAATCTGTCTTCTGTTTGTACTTATAACTGAACTCAAAGTTTATCTCCCATTATCATGTTAAAATTTAGGAAGATAAATTATATAAACACTACAGTCAAAACAGGCAGGACTGATGCCTTTCATCTGATAAAGAGACAAACAGTCAAATAAATAAATAAATAAATAAAAATAAAAAGGGGGAATTAACTAAACAGGATTTTCACCAGGTTCCAAACATGGCAGCTTCAAGGCAAATATAACAGGAAAAAATAAATAAAAAGAAACACTTTAAAACTTCTTTTTAGACAAGAGATTAATCTAAAATAAAAAGAAACTATTGTTTTAGCTTTAGTCATTTAGAACAATGAAATAGCTCTAACTTGTTATAGTAGTTGTATTTTATCAAATGTGATTTTACAATCTTAAGAGGCCAATATTCTTTACAAAGACCTAATTTATGTCACATCCCAAAGAAACTATTGTGTGGGTACATTTTTGGCTTTCATTTGTTACATATCAAATGACCAAATTACTCAATGTCATTTTGAAAGAAAACAATGGTATTTATAGTTTAACAATTGTGTGTATACAACGAACAAGAATTCATGAATAGATAAATATATAATCTGAAGTAAATACACATAGGTATAAAAGCAAATATGAATTTATATAAATCTTAATTGAATGAATAAATAAGTAATAGGACCTACTTAAAGCAATCAGCTATCAAAGACTTCTGGCAAAAGATAGATTTGTAAATAGATGATTAATCAAGGAGAAATATGATATTTTACAGAATGAGACTTGAAAACATTGAATATGACAGTTCTATTTATACTCTAAACTTTATATCCAAATAAAAGCAACCCAATCTAGTCAAAATTTGAAATCTGCATTCTGTGTACAATGAAAATTGGCTTGTAAATTTTGTAAAATATAACAGTACAGATACACAGTTTACATCAAAGGAAGATTCATTTGATAAAAATAGAGTCATTAAGTGAAACAAAAAAGTGTGTTTATTTGGATTTGATAAAAATCTTTAGCCAAATGTATCTTTATTCATTCTAGAATTTACTATGCTTTTTTAAAATTAGATTCAGAATGTCTCAAAATTTAATGTCATAAGCAAGTTTCTGATTTTTTTTTTTCCTCTAAAATGAAGTTATTTAAAAAAAAAAGAAGTTATCAGGAAACTAACACAGGAGAAATATTTTTTAAAGAGTAATCAGTTATTAAACTAAGTACACAGACATTAACAAAAATTCGGTATGGCAAATATAACTGATTACTTATATTATAAAGATAGATACACATATACATAATTGTTACAGACTGCCCAAAATATTTTTTCATTAGCATCCAAATAACAGGATTGAATATGGAATTTACTTATTTCTTTAATACCTTGATTCTCATGAATGCTTTCTCAATTCAAACAAGTAATTTGTGAGCATTGTCTCTAGGCGACATTAAGTCTGCTTTCAGTTCATTGTACTGATCAACTAATCTAGTCTAATATGCAAGAATAATGACTGGTGAAAAATGCAAGCATGTATAAATGCCTCTGAGTGATTGGAAAAGTCAAACTTGTATAATAAATATTGACTACTGTGAAGTAACTAATTTCTTTTTGTGTAAATTTTATATCGCCTTATCAATATAGAAACACCAATAATAATGAAAACTAATTTGATCAATAAATATATACAGAATTATTTGTTGTAGCCATTCTTTTATTCAAATATATTGATACAAGCTTTTATTTGAATACATATGTATATCTATATTTTAAAAATTGCAATTCATGTTTTTATAGTGACACATACACAAAATACTATACAGATAGTCATCCATAGAAAAGCAAACAATGTAATTACAAACCATTTGTATTCATATCTATATAATGAATAGTATGAGGACTGAAGAGAGAATATATTCTTGTTTACAAAGATCATTAAATAAGTTTCCAGACTTCTTTCGTATGGGCACTTTTATTGATAGTACACACATGAAACTTTAGTCCCCTTCAAAGTAATCTCCTCCGGCTGCAATACACTTGTTTTACCATTCCAACAACTTCTGGAAGGCCCCATGGAAGTCCTCTTGTGTGAGCGTGTCAATGACCTTCGTCACAGCCTCTTTCATCTCCTCAATTGTCTCATAATCCCTGAGCTTAGGGAATAAGCAAAAATCACAGGGAGCAAGGTATGGACTATAGGGAGGCTGAGGAACTGTCTTGATGCCCATCTTGCTCAAATAGTCTGTGACAAGGATGGAGTTGTAGACTGGTGTATTGTCCTGATGTAAATGCCACTGACCTGATTTGAAGAGTGCTGGCCTCTTCTGACGGAATCTCTTCCTGAACTCCCCTAAAACCTCAACATAGTAACCCTAAACCTTTGGCCAATCAACTCTGGTGTATTGACTTCCTTACTCCTCCCACACCTCTCATCATCCCTCACAGACTCCCTGCCTTCCTTGAATCTCTTATGCCACTCAAAAACTGGTGCTTGATTCATGCAAGATGGTCGAAAAGCAGTCTGAAGCATTCCATACGATTCTGTGGCGGCATTTTTTCCAAGTTTAAAAGAGAATTTTATTGCATATCGTTTTTCTAGAGTGTCCTCACGTCCAGATTGGATTTTTGAAATTCACCAGCTGTGACAATCAGGCTTTAGTAGGGTATATTCCAATTGCTGCTGTAGCTGTTGATTTGAACCTGAAATCATAAAAATTGGTCAGTCATCTCATAAGATGTATAGCAATAAAATACTGAATTTTCAAGAATCTACAACAATTTTAAATGCCTGTCCAAAAAACGTCTGGAAACTTATTGAATGCACCACATATAAATACTTTCTCATTTCATGTTCTTCAAAAAATAATGAAAAATAAATATACAAGTTAAACAAATTTGCATTCAAAAATACATATAACACATATATACACAGATAAAGATATAGACTTTCTTAATGATATAAGGGATTATATTTTCAGGAATTTCTTCATGTCTAACCTCAAAAATAGAATTTTTGATAGCATAAAAAACCTCCAATATACCTAAGATATGTTGATGATATCCTTATTCTTGCTAATAATATCAATGAAATCAACATACTACAAGACACCGTCCAAAACAATTCAGTTCTTAACTTTACTCATGAACTAAACAAAAACAAAATTTCCTTTTTAGATGTTCTCATTGATACTAACAACAATAATAATTTCACTAACTCCACTTACAAAAAACCCTCTAGTAATAACTCCTTACCCTCAACTTTAAAAATGAACGCCCCATCAGATATAAAAAAGCAGTTATTAATAATCTGATATCCCATGCCAAACTGATCTCCTCCTCCAAAACAATATTTTATAAAGAGGTAGAAAACATAAAACAGGGTCTCATCAATAATGGGTTTCCTAACTATATTGTTGATGAACAAATTAAATGTATGATTAAAAATGTTAACCAACAAAATAAACACTGTACTACTTCACCCAGTCAACAAATATATATCAAACTTTTTTTACTGTAACCAAATGCACTACAATTATAAATCAGATGAAAAAATATTAAAAACATTGATTCATACATAGAAACATATTCCCCACTGATCCTAATAAAAAGATCAAACTTACTATATATTATAATAAATTAAAAACTTCCAACTTAGTCATTAAAAATAATTCCTCTCCCTCGATTGGGGCTTTGCAAAAAACCAACATTATATATCAATTTAAATGTCCTTTAGGAGATTGTATCTCTGATAATACATATGTTGGTTTAACTTCAACTACCCTATCAAGGAAACTTACAATGCACCTTTCTGATACAAGTTCAATAGCTCAGCATTTAAAAAAAAAAATTCATGCCCAACAACAGAATGACAAAAAATTCTCACCGACAACACAACAATATTAGAACATCAGAATAACTAAAGATTCTCGAAGCACTACATATTAGAAACATACAACCGACACTTAACAGAATTAATTTTCAAACCAGTGCTAATGTACTTAAATGTTTTTAGCGACTGACACTATTTATAGAAACACATTTAAAAGCAAACGCTACACACTCCAATTGTAAAGACACTCTTATATAGTAGTAATGCAAAAACAAAAGTTACATCACTTTTGTAATAAATCCTCCCCTGATGATGGCCCAAAGTCGGGCAGAAAGTACTTGGGATATATACAATTATGGAAAATACATCAATTCCCACTGAATATGATAAAAGCAATACGGCAATATGAACAGATCAACAAGAAAATATATAGACAGAAAATGTCTTATTTTCAATGAAATTTGTATTTATATATATATATCTCACACTCACACACAAATGGATCAACCATTGTAGGAAATAGACTTCATGAGTTGAGTCAAATACTAGACAAGGCTCTATGCATTTGACTTGGTGATAATACTCTTGGGAAGGGCTTGTAATCATCTCTTATCTCCAAGTTATAAGTAGTTGGGCAGACTGACACTTTAGTTTTTGTAAGGCAACCAGAGCACAAGGAAAAACTGAATACAAAACCTGAGGTGTGTTGTTTGGAGAATCTGTGGCATAGTCATGCACCATTTTTTTGTTATCAATGAATCCAAAAAGTGTTGCTGATCCTACTCAAAACTTACCTACTAAAAACGAATCCCTTGTGTAGTTTATCAAGCTTCAGCTTTTTCTATCACATGAACAAAATCTTTATTTAGTTCAATCAGAAAATATTTCTATTTTATTAGCTTTACTGAAAAGCATATTCACGGTTTCGTTCCACTATCTTGCCATTTTTCAGGCAACTTCATAAACCTATCCTCTAATAAAGTATCTTTCTCTGCAAAGAACTACTTAAAGAGTCTTCTAGAATCTAAGAAATTGAATTTTTTTTCTTTAAAAGAATTCTGAACACACGAGAATAAATAGTAATCCAAATATATAATATCTGCTGAACTCAATGAAATAGTCTATAATCTTCAGTTAAGATGAAACAATTTTTGCCTAATCCCTTTAGAAACATGTAGTATTATAGATCATATATTACATTTTCTTCTTTTTTATTCCAGATATTTTGTCTACTTGTAATAGATATTTAAAAACAATTATTTGCTTTTCCAGAAGGAGTTCATGGTAAACTGCTCTGTTGTCAGCTTAGAATATGCTGACTGTATCCCCTATAAAGGAGTAAGACCCCCGCTCCAAGGCTGTCTTCAAGGTTTTAGAAGTCTAGTCTAAGTGGAATCAACCTATTGGGTGGTAGTCAACATACTTAACATGCAAAATGAACTGATGGATGTTCACCAATCAGACATAAGCAAAATGCTGCTCTCTTCCACTTCAAACTTAGTTTCTTTTATGCTCATTAAATCTTGTCACTTCACATGGGCTTATGTTTTCCTCCATAAAACAAGTCACACCTTTTTTCTTCTTCTGGTTTCCGCATGCCAGTAGCAGAGAGAGCACACCTTCTGTTTCTTCAAGGTAAGATTGTTTGCGGCATTACTACTACACTCCCCACTGATCCTATGATCACACAAGAAACATTTAGAAGGTGGTCTTTTGTGCCGTGTGCGTCTTCGCGGCAGTACAGTTACTAGGTCTTTATTAGGAGTTATCGAAAGAGGAATTACCTGTATTTGTGCCGGGTGCTTGTTCACACAGTCTCTCTCTAATAGTTACAAATCTTACCCTCACATTCTCTGAAGACATGTCAGAACAGACCATCGGCTGGCCTGGTCCCTCTATGGGTCGCAGATCTTTCACATGGCGTGGCATTCTGTCGACTGTTATGTTCTGTGCACTGGTAATTTCGGTCACACGTCCCACTTTATATTTTGTGGTACATCGTCCATATGGAGCCTTTACCCACACCCGGTCACCTGATTTGAAGACAGCCTATTGTTGATTGTGTGTCAGTGCTGATGTTCCATTGATTCCTCTTAACTGTATGTGGTACCGATAGACCATATTGGCTGGTGCTGCAGCAGCGGACACATCATCCTTTGGCGTGATGTTGTACCAGTATACTGCTTCCGGTATAGTACACCGTTTTTTGATGGCGTTCCTTTTTCCAGTTCTGTGACATCACTCAATGATGATTTTACCAGAGGGGACGTATGCACAGAGCAATCAAAGTCAGACTCTCCACTCATCTAGGAAGTTTTTAAACAGGCTGCTCTGAAAGGCAGTGTCATTATCTGTCAGAATCTCTGTCTACAGGCCCCACTCATAGAAGAGTGCCTTCAGCTGGTTGATTACACTTGTTGCATCTTGTTGAGGAAGATGTCGCCAGATGGCAAACCGAAATGGGCTGCAGTTGATCACCATCAGAAAATGGGCCCCGTTACAATGGGTAATATCCATCGCTACCCGGTGCCATGTTTGTTTAACATTCAAAGCCCCCTTTGACCAGTGCACGGGTGCTGGATCAATCGACTGATACTCTTCCCATTCTCTCACGATGGTTTTCACAGCAACCTTAGAAACACCAGAGGCAATCTGTTTAACAAAAAGTGTCTGCAGCACACCAGGATGACCGCTTTGTTGGTGAACAATCTTGATCTGGTCAAGCTCAACTGAGCTCATGGACGCAGTGCAGGCAGGTTGCACAGGCCCAGTGTTCCTTTTAATTGCATCAAGCCACCTCTGAGGCACTCTAGTCAATCGATTTGCCTTATTTTGGTGTGTATTCTTTCACCAGTTTTATTATTGTGTCAAGCCACTGTCGAATGGGCATCAAGCTTGCGGCTTTGGTTCGTACCCTGGCCTTGTCAGTAATGATGTCTAAGATCCATTTAAGGACATAAGTAGAATCAGTGAACAAATGCAAGGTGGTCATCTTCTAGACGATTGCCAAGTTTAATATGTAGGTTAATATGTAGGAAGTCCTTTTCTGGACATAACAAACAACCATCCTCTACAAGCGACATGCCGGTAGCGAGAAAGCTTGCGTCGACCCATATGCTAAGGGCTTGGCCGTTAACGCACCATCTGTCCCATGCTGGGTCTTCCTTGTGCACTTTGGGGAGAACCTCTTTAATCATGGTGTTGAGAGAGGCATCGTCAATTTTGTCATCCCATCCACCGGTGACATCAGATGCTCTCCGCTTGATGAATGCCACAGCTACGTGAAGCCAACCACCTATAGGAAGGTACCCAACCAGTTTGCCACATAGTGAAAATATGTTCCGTCGCGTTACGACACAAGGCATGTCTGGGATTTTGTTCTCCCTTCTCCAATACAGAGAGTTATCCTCTCCCCAGACTTGTAACCCAACACTCACGCATCATCCTGTAACCTCTCTGACTCCTTGCTGAGGAGGCTGAAGCTGTAGAGATGCTCCTTCACATGTGCAGCAGGCACAATACTCTCGTCCACATACACATCATCAATATAGACAGATGTTGCCCACTGTATGTGCTAGTCTTTCGTCAAGATAGCATCAACAATTGTCTGCATGATGGATGGTGCCACATTGAGTCCAAACCCCATGCAGGTCAGGCAATACCTTCGTTCCTTAAATAGTACAGTTTGATAGGACCACAGTGACTGGTGCATGCATACTTGAATGTATGCCTTGCGAAGGTCTAACACGGATACATTCGATCTTGCTCGCTGCCATTTTCTCAACTTTTCAGTGCATATATCTGCACAAGCCGTAACTGGATCCATGTGACCATTTAACTCCTGATAGTCGAGCACTGGCCTTACCTTGTGTTTACTCTGCTGGATTACTACCATTAATGGGATTGGGCCCTTCAGGAGCTCCAATTTATCTTCAGGGTAAGGAACTAACCACCCATTATCAATCCAGTTTTGTAGCTCTTTATCGTATTCTGCATGAGCTCTTGCAGGGATGGTGTATTCCGGTACTCTATTGTATAATTTTTCTGGTGGCTGATCACCAGACCACTTCCACAACACTGTCCAGGATTTGGTACGTTTGTCAAACTCTGCGCGAAAGTCAGGCTGTTCTAGCTCTATTGTTGCACCCAAAGCGAGAGCCGCCTCAGCAAAATGTGCCTTGCCTCCTTCCTTGATATGCACGCCGCCCAATTTCTTGATGATATCCATTCCCAGAAAGAGGTCAAATCCCAATGGCTTGCAGTTTACCCCTAGCACGTTTGTTTTTAAGGGATTTCTGTTGGTCACTGTTAAAGTTATGCTGCCAACACCATGGCTTAGAAGGCACTTCCTCAATGGATGAGGAGCAGCTGGAATCCACCAATGCTATCCGATCCATTCCATTGATTTTCACTTTCATTACAGGAAGCACTTCTAGTTTATGTGGGGAGAAAGTAGTGCTGGCCTCTCGCCCCTTACCTCATTTTCCAGACACCTCGATGCGACATGACCTTGTTGCTGGCACTGATAATAGTGTATCTCTGGGAGTGCTCTTCGTGATTTGCCCCTGGGCTGCCGGCAGTCTCTGGCAAAGTGATTGGGACCTTCACATTTGTAGCATTACACTGCGACAGTATTCTGTTTGTCGGGGGTTGAAGGTGGGCCCACAGGCACACGAGGAAGAACTCAGCGTTGCCCGACCGCCACAGCAACAGGTTCATCGACCTCTACTGTTATGAGAGGTCGAGCCCTAGCAAGAATCTGTTCTAGGGTTATGTGCTCCATCCTTGAGGACCCACGCAATTGTCGTCTAACTGGACCGCAGAATCCTGACACGAAAGCGCAACTGAGCTATCAGAGGTATTTTCTTCGATTAGACGTGCTAGGTCCTGAAGGTCACCCAAATATTCGTCCACGGTTTCCCCGGGGCACAAACCACGAGGAGGGCTTGTTTTACCTGCTGTAAATCCTCCCTCTGGTTATGCATATGCACTAAGACTGTATGAAAAAAAAATCTTAAGATATAATCATGCAAAAAAAATGAAAAAGTAAATATGAACATACAATGAACACAATTCCCAAACCTCTAGGCATAATATAACACTAGATGTGCTGACATGCCATTAAAAGCAATCATTTCATAGAAGACGATTCACTTCTAATTCCACCATATATACACAGGATCACCTTTGTATACCAATCATTAGTATGATTAGTTGTGGTTCAATTTACTTGCCTAATAATCTTTTCATTTCATATTATCATAAAGTATCCACTTTTCATTGCCCAACATAATTCTAAAAAAAAAAAAAAAAAAAAAAAAGAGCTGCAAATGGAAATATAGTTCAGCAGAGTTTATTTCTGATTAACTTTTATGGAAGTCACATATAAAAGCTACTTAAACTTGTATTGTAAAATAATTAGGGACTACGGTTGATTGTGAGTTGTTTCTTAGTGAGATTTACTGGTTGACCGTGAGATGGTAGAAAAGAAAGGAACATATATGAGAAACATAATCGAGGCAAGCAAAGAGACAGAAAGAGAAAGGCTATAAGGGAGAAACAAACAGGAAGTTCTAGGTTGGGATAGCAGCGGATGCCTGGGTTAAAAATAAAAATGTATCAGCAGCAAATAGGTGACAGATTTTGATTGGCTGGAAGAAACTCAAATGGAAAGGCTGTTGGGGGTGGGAATAGAAAACAGGAAAAGACAAGCAGTTGGACACCGGACACAACAATATGAACACAGTCGAAAATTACGGCCCCATTTTGAAGGGTCCTGTCCCCACCATGAAGCAGTAAAAATGGAACCAGCAAGCAAGCACATGTGAAAATTACAACAGAGAATGAGAAAGATAATATCAAGGTCTGTGTCTGCTCCCTCTTTCCTCATGTTTATTTCTCTTGGTCTAGCTAAAGTGGAGGAGCAGGGGTCCAACTGACGCTTAAAGCATAGTGCTACACTCATAGACCCGTTAGACACATAGTGGTACAAACGTCTATTTGAGAACTGTAGTGTTATAACCTATTTGGTGCATTGACCAGCCCACAACCTGCATGACATGGTTAGTTTGAACATAGGTCAGATAAATACTAAGGGAAAAACAGAAAAAAATGAAAAGAAAACAAGAAAAAGGAAAAACAGAGGAATAATCCGGCAGAAAAGAACAAAAAAAATAGGAAAAGAAAGAAAGCACAAGGAAAAAAACACGAGCTGAAGAAAAGGAAGCCTAACAAAATAAATAAATAAAAAAGAAGCAAAATAGACAGCCTGCCGGCTATGAAATCTAATACAAACAACAAATTGGTTCATAAGAGAGATTAAAAAGAAAAGAAGAGATGACAATGTCAAAAAAGAACATAAAACAACAAGACAGAAGAAACAATGATAGAAAAGCAAAAAGAGGAAAATACAAAGAAGCAACATGAAAGGTGAAAACAGGAGAGAAAAGAAAGAAAAAGAAAAAGAAAAAAAAAAAAAAACATGGACACCACCAATTAGAATTAGCTAAGTGTGATTCTACACTTTTTTTTCTTGGTTGTTTCAAGCTCAGTAGTGCCTAATAGATTTAAAATAAGAAAAGAAAACAAAAGAAAAGCTGGAAGAAGGCAAAGGGAAAATTATAGACAACAGAGGAAAGATTAGGAAATGTAATATCGTTTTTTGAATGTATTGATCACCTTGCTGTTGTTTGCTTGGTTCAGTCTGATTTCAAGCCTGACTGCCTAGAGGTCACCCTGATTGTGTTTGAGATTTTGTGTGAATATACACTAAGGTTGGGTGCTCTGTTGTTCTATGAGAATAGTCTCAAGTTTGGAAAATGTCCCATGGAAACTGGGCAAGACGATAGTTTTTTGTAAGACTTTGGAAGCCTGCATTTTCAAAGTTCTGACGAAGTAAAGAGATATATGGCAGTGAAGCCTTTTTTGCTTAAGGTAGTGAATTTTTTTTGTGGGTGGAGGTTCAACTTAGGATTTTCTCAAGGTTTTTTGGTCTCGTGTGATGTCTTGGATTTGTATGTGGGCAATGAGGGGAACAAATGGACTTAGGAAAGATGAGACATCAGTGCCAGTTGGTAAAGGCCCAAAAATATCTCGCTGATTGGTGAGCAGATAGAGGCATCTCAAACAAAAAACGAGACTATTTTAGGAAAAAAACTCCTTGTTTTCAATGCAAGCCAGACTGGTGTTTATATGGATAACTGTTAGAGCATATTATAAACTTACAGCACAAATATGTGGGCTTGAGAGAATGGAGGAGGAAAGAGGAGACAGAAAGATAGAGAGAAAAAAAGGGGAAGACGTGATTTACAAGCATAAAAAAAAAGAAAAGAAAAGAAAGATATTAGTGCAAAAAAAAAAAAGAAAAAGAAAAAAAAAGAACAGAAATTGGTTTGGGTGAAATAAAAGAAAAGAAAGAAGAAAAAGAAAGTGATATTGACTTTAGAAATTTAAAAAAAAAAAAAAAAAAAAAAAATCATTCTTCTCCCCAAAATTGAGTAACATAGAAAGGCTGCAGCAACCAAATACCTCTTTTGCCTGTCTCTCAAATACAATAAGAAGCAATATATATATATATATATATATATATATATATATATATATATATATATATAAAAAACATCATTGTGTTTCGATAAATAGTTGTTAATAGTTAACCGAGTTTTTCTTGTTTGAGCTGCCAAAACCCAGGCAACTTGTTCCAATGAACCAGAACAACCATCAGAAGAAGTTCCAGATAGATTGTCATCTATTCTCTTTGACTTATAGATTGGCCCCTATTAGGGGTTATAACTCAAAGCCAAAGCAATGAAGGGGTACACGACATGCTCCAGTCTTGGAAGTCTGGAGCCTCACCATCGGATTGTTTAGTATCATATCCAGGACACTTGCAGGGTGAGGAATCTTACCCCTTTGCAAAGATGCAGTTGGTGTATTCTACAGCTCCAGCCAACTGGGCTTAAAGTAAATTAAGTAATAAAATAATTACTAAAAGTAATTTGAGTAAAATATAGAATTATACCAGAACCCCTGGTTGTTAGTGATTCAGCTTAATAAAGCTTTACACTTCCACATTTCAATGGTAGGGTCAGATCAATCTTGAGGTAACCCAAAAAGGAATGCTGATGGAGCTAAGCAAAATTTGTCCCTATCCACATGTAACTGATTAGATTGTCTACATTAAATTCTACCTTGTGTCATATTCTTACCTCAGATGGAGACAAATACATATTTATTACAATCATGGAACTACCACTTTCAATACACTATTTCATAATAGGACAGAAATAGTATAGTTAAACTAACCTGAATCAAATTTCATATATGTAGCATGGGCTAAATATCTGAAATCCTAAAACATAGGCTATCTTTTCTGAGACTCAACAAATACTCATTTTCTCCTTCAGTTCATTCACATTATCTGTGGCTTCATACATGACTGCCAAAATGCTTCTTAGAAACTTAACGAAAAATGGAATTTAAAAATTTGTATTGTAAATAAAAAAATAAAAATTTATTAATGTTTGAGCCAATAAAAAAATTTTACTAAAGAATCATAAGCAAAAATAATGTGAAAAATCTTTTACTTTAAGCTTCAGTATCTTGAATCAGAGATATTAACACTCATAAGTAGATTTATTTTAATAAGTACACAATTTTTTAAAAAAATGATAATTTTCATTAACCCTTAACTAGAAATATGTCATATCTTTAAACAGTGGAGAATCAAACCTACAAATGATTGAATATTTCAATGAAAGTAAGTTTATCTTCTTTATTTCAAAATTTGCAGATCAGAAAAAAAAAAAAAAAAAAGAGTTCCTTCTCTAGCAAGGTAAATTTTTTAAATGAAAAATTAATATTAGTGACAAATTACAAGAACCCCAAAGAATCCATATACAAACATTATGGAGTTAAGTACTTACCCTATAATTAGTTACGCTCATAGAACTCAAAAGACTTGAATGACAATGTTAAAAATATTAAAAGCTTCAGTTATCTGGATATCAATAAAAAATCTGCAACTAACCTTGAATAAATTATATTGGCATATTTATGTCTCTGAATAATGAGTGTGAATTGTTTTCTCTTACTAATAGATTGTTTTGAGTTTGTCTAGGTAAGGTGGCACTGACAGTGAATTTACATGGTTAATTGTGGTGATTGATGGTTGGCCAATCAGGACTAACCTCATTGTTATATAAGTTGGCTGCTTTATAAGGACAAAAAGACTGGTAAGAGTGTAGATACAATAAGTAGTGTGTAGGAAAGAAGATCAGACTTTAAAAAATGTTTTTATTATACATGACAAAGATTTACAAAAAAATAAAGGACCCAAACTGACATAGCAACAGCAATTTATTTAGACTACCCACTAAGGTAAAATTTTTTTGTATAGCTAACTTCTTCATAGGCCAGGCTGTTAAATCCTTTATTTAGAAACCACCAACAAAGGAAGCCTAGAAAACAAAGAAAAATAGAAAAAAAGAAGAAAAAGACCAACAGAAATCACTAGACAAGATAACAAGTAGGACCCCTTGTAAAATTTGCTAAAGTTCATCTAGAAGTCAAAAAAATTAATTCACCTGGTCAAAGAGCACAGGTTAACAGTCAATTTGGATGAGTTAAAAGCCCACCTAAAAAGAAGAACTGTGTCCATCTTTATGCTTGACAGAAAAAAATGAAAAGACTGTCAAATTTATAAAAGATGTTAACCAAGGCAAAGTTTCTACTAATAGTTGAAGATAGTACTTATCTATACTGAAATGTACTGTTACTGATCTAAGAGCAGTGCACAGCCCATACATTCAAAACCTTGGAATGCAAAGAAAACATTTTCAGAGAAGGGGATGTGAGCAAATGTAAACCCAAGGTGGCAGTGCAAAGTGCCAAGCTACTTGTTAGGAGAGAACCTCACAGCCTATTTCTTCTAGTATGAAGAAACTGTAGAGGTTAACTATCACAGTAGGCACGGAAATGGAAATTTGATCTCATGATCAACCTGAAAACCTTCTTTTCATTCCAAATTGGTTGGATACTGATAAACAGAAGTTGCTAATTGGTGACAGGAAAAATACTGGTATGCTGGCCTTGTGGATAAACCAGCCTGCCCAGGGAAGGAAGCCCCTAAAAAGCTGTCCAGAATCCTCTAAGAATCCTCTTCTGCTCTCTACTGCCAAATAAAAGAGATCTGTAAGATGAACTTGACTCTTAGTAACTTCTGGGGTAATGTAAATTTTGTCAACAAGTATCCCAAACTGTGTAGTGATAAATCTATTTTCCTTTGCATATTCAAATTCTTATATAGGTTAAGCTGGTTTTAGCCATGTAATTTAAGTTCTGATAAAGTAAAAGGAACAAACTGAACAGATTGTGGTGAATTGAGATTAAAACTTAGTGATCTATAACCAAATATCAGTGCTCTTCTTAAATATCATTAACTAAATCCAATTAAAGAGGTCCAATGATCAATGAAAAAAGCAAAAGTTTGTTCATTAAAGTTTATAATATATTACTTTATATTATAGATAGATATTCTACTTTTTAAAAAAATCAAAGGCTTGACAATAAAAAAATTTGGAGGTTCCTGGCTTTAGTGAACAGACATAATGCATAAGTACTATAAAATAAATCTATATTAATAATTGGAAAGAATGGAAATAATTTGATGTAGACAAACTAAAAACAAAAAGTATAAATACCAAATTTTTTATGTATACTAATTGGATCTAGAGAAGGTCTTAACAGGAAAAATGGTTTGCTCTTCATGAGAAAAAAAAACTTATTTAAGGCCTTTGTATGGTCACCAGTATGATTTCCTTTTGTGAACAGCATTTTTTAAATTTTATTAACTTTGCATATCATTATCTATATGAGTACCCCTATAAACCATAATGGATATAGTTTCTATATTATCAACAAGGATATACATTATCATAAACGCAAGACTATTAAAGTATTCAACATTAATAGTCAGAATATCAATGCTAAGAATGAAAATAGTTTATAATTGAAACTTAATAGAAAGGAAAAGTTTCAGTACAAAAACTCTTAAAATTGATTAAAAGAGCTTTGATTTAAAAAAAAAAAAATATTACCTTTGAAAACATCAGAATATCTTTAAGCTATAATTATATCAAAAACCTAGTTTTGATATTTAACTACTATACACAGAATCCTAAAGATTTTTAAAAAATACAAAAAATGTAATAAATAAAAGAAAAAGAACAAAGAAAACAACTTCATCCAATTCCCTTGCTATGTTCTTGATTTATGAGAAATTCTACCTTTGCTCCTTCTACTTCTAAAACCTTAACCCCCATGTTTAATGGCCATGAAGTTGATGGCTGCCCTCTAATACAGATTCCCATCTGTAAGGGTACAACATTAAACCTAAAAGTCAAACAAAGAGCTAGCAAGATTTATTGTAGTCATATAATATTCAGTGCCTTCAATGTAAACACACAACTCATTTTGGATAAAGTTTAGTCAAACAAACCTTGTTTATTCCCCTTTGTTCTTATAATAAAAGCCAGTGAGATTGAAAATGCTAACAGTGAGTGCCAATGGTTTATCTAATAAAAAACATTCATTCTTTTAGGTAGATATCTTAAGTTAATAGATTATAAAGACAAGGTTTTATATTTAATGAATACAAAAAAGAACTTTCTCTATTCATCCTTTTACATTTTAGGCAACAGGATTTTAATAGAACATTGAAGAAGAGAATATAAGAACCATTTGTTTGAGTCAGATGATATATTAAAAAATTCAATAAGTTATCACTGTTGAGGAAACCTCAATTTTCTTAATCATATTAAGAGTAGAGATTGTTGTTGTAGTGCTTTACATTTTAATGTACAATCCTAACAATCTTTTCAAAAAATGACTGGTTCTGAATGAAAAATGTTATCAAGAGTTTTCTTATGTTTATCAGTGCAATTATGAAATTATAAAATATTCTATTCATGTAAAATTTTTAAGCCAGTGCTTCTAAGTTTGAAAACTTAAAATAAAAACAAAAAAAAGATGATTACATATAAAAAATATTGTAAAATAAATTGTAAAGATTTTCCCATGAGGAGCAAACCATTTTTTGTGTCAAGACCAAAGATCCAATTACTGACAACTAGAGATGTAACAACATACCAATATGTCAAGATTTTTTTGCAGACAATACTAATCACAATACAAGAAAAATATTACAATACATTACCTTTTTGACAAAAGAAAAACATAAATATTCTTTGTGAGAATAAAAAGGAAATTGAAGGGAAAATTTCAACTTAACAGGGAAAACATTACTATTATTGAGTGAGTTATGAAATGCAATGTGTAATCTGTTTACATTCTTTATCATCTCCATATTAAATTACTGCAACTGTTTTCAAATTTTTAATTCCTTATTTCAGTTTATTTAAAATAAATACATTATTAAAAAAAGATATTCAATTTTTTTTAAAACATATATTGTAGTTGATTTTTAATGAAAAAGTTTTGACTTTTTCTTCCCATTTTGTCAATTTGATTTAGCCGTGGTTTCTTGTTTAATTAGCAGCACCTTGATACATAATTTGATTTCAAGTGAACAAAAATGTGACAGATGCAGTTTCAAAATCTAGGATTTTAGAAAGACTTCATGAAGGGAAAAGGAAGCAAGAAAGTTATCAAAGAGCATACTAATTGCAGAATCTGTAAAACTAAACAATTGACACTCACTTTTCTTAATATAATTTAAGCATTTTTAAAGTGTTTCTTTTCCTTTTCTTTCTTGTTTTCATTAGAAACAGTTCAAATTAGAGAGAAATTTTAAAAAATAAGCAATTTTAAATTATAATAAATTTAACTTTCAAACTAAACATTTATGCCCCCACCTCCCTGGTAACACAATAGTGTGAATAGCATAGTTCTCAAAAGAAAATGTTTGGAAAAAAAAAAACACTTCTTTTTAAATGTTCAGAATAGTATTTGAGATGTTTTTACAGTTAAAAGGCATTTTATTATAAAATGGATATATTAAAATAGCCTAGGATCCAAAGTATCATCAAAATATTGCTAAAAATCGAAGATGTTTTTTTTTATGTATTTCTATTTTTTTTATGATGATACAAACTGATTTTGTTAATACAAAATATTTTATATTGTACTAACAGAATCAACTTGCATTTTTTCTATTATGAGTATTGTAATAGGTCTCATCCTGACTATTGTTACATGTTTACCTTTTGATTCTTTTAATAAAAGTTCTAAGTCATTAAGTAAAGCTATATATATATATATATATATATATATGTGTGTGTGTGTGTGTGTGTGTGTGTGTGTGTGTGTGTCTGTATGTGAGTAGTTGGGCAGCAGTCTTTCATTTAAGCATGTTTGATTAAATAATAAAGACACATTTTGTCTATATAATTCTATTAAGATCCTTTTAAGTTTCCTGATAAGTGCTCAGGACAATTTTGGTAAATTCATCCACCAATTCCAACCTGAAATCAAGACACCAATCAGGAAACTTAAAAGGATCTTAATAAAATTATATAGACTAAATGTATATTATTCAATCATATATATATATATATATATATATATATATATATATATATACACACACACACACACACACATTATTATAAAGTTTAATGCTATTAATTCAACATTCGGAATTCATTTAGGTAGTATATGTATTCGTAAAATTCATCATCATGTCGAGCTGGTAGCACGGATATCCCTGACCCTCTCTCGCCACTCCTCCCTATCGCTCATCGTCCTAGGCAGGTCTTCAGGACAACATCCTCACATAGCTGCTGAATGTATGTTCGTGCTGGTCGTCCTGCTTTTGCACGGCCATGTGTGGGGGTCCATAAGAGTACATCTCTTATGAGTTCGTCCCTGCTTCTCCAGCAGTGTTCTGCATTTCTGGTTCGTCTAACTTGAATAGTTTTCGTGATAGGAGGCAGGTGGCCGTACAGTTGGTGTCTTGTGGGGTGTTGCCGCCAGGACTTGTTCAAGATTGCTCGCAGCATTCTTGTGTAATTGCCGTCTAGCTTCTTCTCCAGCCGTTTTGTTAGTGTCCATGTAGTGCACCCATATAGCAGTATCGATGTGACCGCTGCCTGGAAGAAACTGCGTTTCATTTTATCGGTTAGGTCTGATTTCCATATAATCGATAGCCTATTGATAGCTGTCCATGCTTTCGTTAAACTCGTGTCGATGTCCTTTTCGGTTGATGCAACGCTGCTTCCTAGGTAAGTGAATTTGTCTACTAGTTTAAGAGGGGTTCTGTCTAGAGTAGAGATGTCCCCCATTTGATTATAGCACATATATTCCGTTTTGTGTGCATTAACATAGAGGCCTATGCCTGCGGCTGCTCATTCCAAACTATGCAGTAGTGTTCCGGCTTGGTCGGTGTATTTGCCAGTATCGCTATGCAATCGGCGTAGTCGGCATCGGTAATTGTTTTTGTGGGGTACCTTCTGCTTCTTTTCGTCAGCTCGAAGCCATTCTCTCTGATTTTGTCAATCGATGTTCTAAGTACGTAGTCTAGACAAATGATAAAGAGGTACGGAGCCAGCGTGTCCCCTTGTAGTACTCCTGCTACAATGTCGAAGTATTCTGTGTCTCCATCTGGTGATCGTACTTTTACTTTGGTGTTTCTATAGAGAATCGTTATTGCTGCTACGGTTTCTTTAGGTATGCCGTACGCTAGTAGGATTTGTTCCATCTTTCCTCTGTGAATGGAATCGAAGGCCTTGGTAAAGTCGACAAATATTAATGTCGCTTGTAGGTTTTTTGCCCGTACACCTTCAAGGATTCTACGGATGGTTAATATTTGTGAGGTTGTGGATCTATTTCTTCGGAAGCCATTTTGGTTTTTCCTAAGTATGTTGTCGATTTTGGGTTCTATGTGGTTTCGTAGTAGGGCATTGTAGATTTTGGCTGCTATGGATGTAAGTGTTATGCTTCGGTAGTTTTTGGCTAATCTGAGGTCCCCTATTTAGGGAAGGGGAGTATGCATCCCTTCATCCATCTATCTATCGGATTTTGATTGTATACGGCATTGCAGTGTCGGAGCAGTATGTCGTCGAATTGTCTGGTCTTCCATACTTCTGGGGGAATCTCATCCAGCCCTGCAGCTTTCCTATTTTTAATTTTTCTGAGAACCGAGTCGAGTTCTTCTTTGGTGAACGGACCTAGTTTAATGTCTAATTGTTTACTAATTATTCTGGTGATTGGTTCATGTCTTATTTTCAGTTGGTTTCCTAGTAGGTTTTCGAAGTGCTGTTTCCACAGTTTTATTCTTTCTTGTTGGTTTGCAGCTTTCAGTTTTGCTTTGGCTGTGTTCTTTCTTCTACTCACTTCGTTTATTGTTTATTAGTAAAATTAAGGGCTACAAATAAATTTATACATCTTTAATAAATTTTACATTGAGAATCCTCTTTTGGTAAGATTCTTTTAGGATTGCACATCATGACTATTGTTAAATAATGAGAAGAGATACAGTAGTCTGACTTTAGCCAAAAGCATAACTATTACATTAAACAAATTGAAATGAAGTTTTTATATACATTGAATTTTTATGCTCTGAAAATTAACAATGAATTACAAAATTAAGGAAAAATAATCATTTAACTCAACCAACAGTTGATAAACTTATTCATAGCTAAACAAACAAAATAAAAATCAAGAGGTTTTATAAGTTTTCTATCATTTGAATAAAATTGATTTTCATAATCAAAGATGAAATTCGCTAATTTATCAAAATTTGTAAACAAAATGAACAGATCAAATTTGAAATCTATCCAATATATAAATCACATTTGAAAACTGATTTCTCAAACTAGTTTCAAGTCTAGTCAGTATAAAACAAAATTAGAGATATGATTGATAGAGATCATATAATAAGCATATCTTCATTGAAATTTGTCAGTGATATAATGTATGTATACTTGGAAAGCACACATCTGAAACATTACAGGATATATTTATTTGAAAGGGACAATCAATAACATTTTACGAAGACTTTTCTACACAAACTATAGTAAATGAATTTCTATTTTGTATTCATGTTTCCAACAAGAATCATTCACTGATTATTAAAGAATTACAGGTTTAGAGGTTTTCACTCAGATATTTATAACTTGATACTTATGCTAACAAACTTAAGTATTCATAATGTGTTATGTTTCTTTACTCACAAAATACTAATTCAAGTTTCTCTTATTTCATAACTTTTAAGAAAAATTATGGGTATTTTTGCTGTTCTTTATATTTAAAGAATTTTCCTTAAAAATCCCCAAAAAAACAAAAACAAAAAAACAAATAAACAAACAAACAAACCCAAAACACAATTGCATTTTTCTATCAAAAGATACTTGTTCATGTGACTTAGGAAGCCATATAAATAACTGCAGAAAGTTGACCAAAGGAACTACATGAACTGGGTTCAACTTTACAATCTCATCATATGTCTTTTCCACTTTGTTATTGGCTTCCCAAACCACAAAGCAAACTTTAACCAACTTGTATTTAAGCATTTCAATACATATCTCCATTGAGTTTTTTTTTCTCCAAGAGGCTAGTATGGAAAGGAAAAACTGATAAAAAAAATCTTTAAAAAAGGTTTTTAAAGTTTCCAATATTTGGAAATAAATTAAAACATTATAAGATTCTTTTGCTCATTATATATATATATATATATATATATATATATAATATATATATATATATATACACACACACACACACACACACACACACACACACACACACACACACACACACACACACACACACTATTTCAAGGATATAGGGAACTTTTTAGGACCCAACTACTTGGGTTATGTTGTAGAACCAGTCCAAACAAGAGCAGTAGCCCAGTCCTCAGACAATTGGGTAGCCTCAGTTGACTAAAAATAACAACACACACAACTAGCAGCTCTTCCTCAGTATACCTCTGGTCAACTCGTTTGTTCTGTCAGTCAAAAAAAGCAGTCCGCAACAACCACCCCGCTCCTACTGCTAGCATGCTCTTTTATGTAAGTTCTGGCATATAGAAATTTATATGCATGGTAGATTTCTTCTCATGAGAGACGAGATTGGCCCACTATAACTTCTGCCTCCAGAAGTTAACATCTTTTCTACTGCTTGACACGCACGTGCTTTGATCCTGGAGGTAAGTTTCTTCTCTTGCTACAGGTTAATACTAAATCATTAATACCCAAAAATTCTTATGTAAAAATTAATGGCATGAAAAGTGTAAAAAAGATTTGAATTCATAACTCAATCATAAAAGTTGAATATACTTTTCAGCGTATTCATAAGCAAAAATCCAACTAATTCACTTTTGCTCCCAAAGTTTTTTATACCTGAAAATTTGAATTCACATCTAACAAACTAAATTATATATATATATATATATATATACACACACACAAAGATTTTAAGTACACCAGTACTTAAAAATCTTTCATTAAAATGTTGTCAATTGTTTTGCATTAAAATACTATTCTCTACCTTGGATAAATATTTTTTAAACATTTGCCATTAACAAAAATGGAGACCATTAGTCCATAGATATTTGTGAGACAAAACGAATGTTATTATATGTTCAAGAGCAATAGAATAATCAGTGAATGAACTCAAACAAATGTGGTTTGAAAGTTTAGCAAACTAAGGCAAGCGGTTTGATAGTTACTAGAAGAGGATAATAGGAAAAAAAAATCATTAAATTTATGTAGAATCATATCCTTATCTGTAATTTTTGATTACCTGTGTTGTCACATTTTAATGCTGTGAGATCAGGTTAAGATATCAAACAGGAAAGTGGACAAGAGGATAGTCAGTAATCCTGACATTGACAAATGGAGTTGTGATAAGAAAACTTTCAATCCCAGAATGCCTTTAGAAAAAATTCTCAGAATTACCAAAATCAGAACTAAATAAGCATGCATGCAGCAACACAATAAAACTCAGGTTCAAACTTAATAAACAGCTACTATTGTAAATTACATATATACTATGCAGGCCAGCTTGAAAAAGATGGGGTCTGAAAATTTCACCCCCTCCTATTCCTCCACAAATGTAATTTTAACTAATTTTGCATAAACCATTCTTTTTTACTTGCTCCCATTTGTATCTGCAGTACCACAAGACTTAATGAATGAACTCTCTCCCCCACATACACACAATACCTTTGCAACACACCCAACACTATGAGTTTACATAAATAGAAGATTAAAAAAAAGGAAACTAAAAGATGTTAACAAATGAATGCAGCAAAAAATTTTAAATATCAAATTCTTAAAAGAAGAGAGAAAGGAAAATCAGACATATTACTAGCTTAGTATATTCAGCAATATTTGTTGCATTAAGGATTTTTTTTAACATTCTGAAAATGCCACATTACTTATAAGCCTGAAGAAAAAAATTCAGAATCTACGAAAACAGGTTCCATGTGAACTGACAGAAAAGAATATTTGTTGCCATTTCAATATTTGTTTGTTATTGTTTAACATTACAATGAACATTGGGCTTGTTTGAATGATTCATTGTAAAAGAAAACCCCTTTTTCTAGACAAAAAGGTTAAGTAGTGATATTTTTGCATGATAATGTCTATCCTCATACATGATGCAACAAATTATCATTAAGTTGGAATGAGAAGTTCTTCCATGTGTGGTTTACTATTCAGATCTGGCATCTTCAGACTATTGTTTACTAATGTAATAACACTTTATCAGGGTAGAACTTCCAGTAAATTCAAGATATCAAAAATTCCTTGAAGAATTTAGTGAATCAGAATCATAAGCTTTGAATATATATATATATAAATAGATTTTATCAAAAAAAAAAAAAAAAAAAAAAAAAAAAGTATTATCTTAAATAAAAAGGAGAATTCTCTGGAGATCTTTAAAAAAAACAAAACAATATAGATGGTATAAGTTTGTAATCATATCCATCATTAATTAAAAATTGCACTAATTGTTTCTGAATTTTATAAAGTACATATATTTTGAAGAGTATATTTTATATATGATCCTATCAAACAAGCTTTTGAAAAAAAGATTTGCCACTCTCATCAAAATATTTTTCCAACCTTAAATACTTTAAAACAAGTCTTAATATTATTAACTATAAGTAAATCTGTGGCATATCAAAATATAGACAATGTTGAGTCCTGAGCTCCTAAGCATAAATTTACCTTCTGCCATTTGAGTGCAATCTCTGCACCAGTATATAGGTGCTATGATGTGTGGAGGGAATAGAAATACTTCCATATATCAGTGTAACTGGCTCAAAGAGTTAAAAAAAAAAACTATATTAATTCATAACTTGATTTAATAAGGATTTACATTTTCAAATGCATAAACTGATATTACTCATGAGAAATTTATATAACTAAAAGTGAATTTATTAAAACTTTTTTTCCTTTTTTTAAAAGAGTATATGAAAGAAATCAATTTATTTTGATGCTATATATGTTAAATTTTGCCTATTACCAAGGGTCAGGTGAATTTTACACAAATTTGCTGGAATTAACAGTATACACACATCCAGATAAACTTCTATCCAATAGTGCCCATAGGAAAACTACAAAACCTGGCAAATCTTACACAAGAAAAAAGTTTCCTCCCCAAGCAAAATTACAGAAACAGACATTAAACAAGACTTAAAATAAACACACAAGCTGGAGAGAATTATTAGCACATAACACAGCTATGTAAGTAGTTTCATATGGAATCTAATACTTTATAAGATTGAATGACAGCAGAAAATATGCTACCGGGCATAAATTCTCACCTGAGAATAACTGGAGAACAGACTGGGTGAAATATTGCGGAAAACAATTACAAAAATGAAAGTAAAAAAAAATTAATGAATTTTATGTGAAATTTATTATTACTATTATTATTGCTACAATTTAATCGCATGAACTAAAAAAATCTTACATTTGAATAAGCTGTTTCATTTACATGCAAATTTATATCTATATTATGCAAAAATTATATAATGAATTAAGAAAATACTCGGACGTGGCTGTAAAAAATTATTTTTATATCAACTTGGATCAATTTACATTTAAACCTACGGTATTCACAATTAAGAAAAACAGTTAAAATAATTCATGATAAGCAGCAAAAGATTAGTTTACTTGCTACATAATACAATTGATGTCTTAATCAGTAAAGAAGTAAAAATCAACCAAAATTAAAACATTGTGAAAACTATAAACACAAAGCAACAGATATAACAGTGGCATGAGAACCCAAATTATAAAGTTTCAACAGTGTTCATCACCATACAATTCCATGCTAAGTTCCATTCCACTCTTTTCAGCATAACAGAGCCATATAGTCAAACATCACCAAGTCAGTATAACTTTCAAGTCAATTTCTCAAACAGATTTTTTATAACCTCTGGATCTTGCAAATTTGATATGGAAAAGATAGATTAAAAAATTAGAAAACAATGCTTTTATCTAAAATGCAAGTTATCCTTCCAAATGAGTTTTAAAGTGTTTTGTTTCCATTTCTACTGAAAATAAAACATTTAGACAAGAGATCAATTTAGTTAAATTATAGACAAACTAAAATGAATTTTAATGGTAATGTTGCTTTTATATAGCTTGATATCTAATTATTATTAATACTTCAATTTGCTAAATTTATTTATTAAGACAAGATAGTTAATAAAATAGTGTGATATTGTAAAAGAGAATTGATTGTTTAGGACAGTTTCACACAAATTCTAAAACTTTAATAATGCATTGGTTATGAAGTCAAACATTTTATTAAAAGACTTTACCTCAATACACCATGATAAAAAGGCAAAATAAAATAAAGGCTATTCTACTTGGAATCAAATCAATTTTCATTTACTTCTTGAGATGATGAACAATTTTTGCAAGATTTTTTCTTCTTCCACTTTCACTTAATCTCAGAGAAAGAATTCATTAAGAGTATAAATCATCTTGAGATTATTTTTCTTTCTATAATGCTTATTATCCATCAGCTGTTTTTGCTGGATTCTATTAAAAATTAATTTTTTTTTGTTTATAAAAAGATACAAATATAAGTTCACATTTAATTCTAACTCAGAATATTCCAACTTAGAATATAGAAACCATTATTATTATTATTATTATATAGAAACAAGTGCAAATGCACAAATATATGAAGAGAAACATTTATACAAAAAAGATGCCCACAACAAACTCATGTATAACTATATATGAATTTATATATAAAAGCATAAGAAATTACTATTTATGCATACAAAATACCTACATGTTTACAAACTATAATAAATTTACTGGAATTTATAAGTGGAATGAGTGTGCATGCATATACATCTGCATACAGACACACATACAACAGCTGATTATGCGCATATATACACAGTTACAATTGACAGATTTATATACAAGCACAAAAGAAAATTGTAAACATACATCATATCCTACTAATGTAGGTAAATACATGAACAATTAAGACTAATGTATAGAGCAAAGAAAATAAACATCATAAAAATTTAAAATAATTATTACAGTACAAAATTCACAACAAGAAATTTCTTAAGGTTTCATTTTTTAAATCTATGTGCAATACACTCAATTTCTTCACATGAGAAGGGAGAAAAGCAAATATGCAAATCATATGAAGTTATTTTTCCTTCCACAAATAAAATGAATGGTAAACTAATATCTACATAGCCCATGATAAATTCATGCAATCAAAGTTAGAACTATCCCAAAGAAAAACAAAATTTGGAGAGAGAGAGAGAGAGAGAGAGAGAGAGAGAGAGAGAAGCAAAGATCAAAATCCAAAGGTGAAAGTGAGTGTTAACAAGGAAAAGCAGATAAAAAAAAAAAGTTCAAGATTCACTTCTGATTCTATGTTGCCTAATTCATTCATTCTGTTTGGTTCTGTACATGAACTAACAAAAACCAAGTATCCCATCCCCTTGATCCTTTCTTCCAATTTAATGCACTCAACTACCAAACTACACACCCAAACTCTCATGTTAGAAAAATATTGAAATTATTTTCAGGCTTGTTAGATCAACTTAACTAATGTAAGCATGCTTCAAGGACTTTGGAACCCTAACTGCAAGATATTATGAAGCTTTCTGAGTGTTCTGTTGCTGTTGGCATCTCATGTTTTTTACTCAAGCGCTGATAGCCACATGTGTCTGCATCTGAATGAAGAGAAAACCAATGATAAGCAGACAAGAGCAACAAAAATAAAAAGAAAGAAAAACATAAACCATAGGTAAGTGTTTAGGGAAGATTTAATGTATAAAACAAAGAATATTAAATCAATTAAAGTTTTGATTAATATATTAAGTACAGCTGTGATGCCCATCATCTTGAAAGTGGATGCTGCATGATTATTTTCATAAAAGAAATAAATATTAATGCAAGCATTTATGAGTGCATTTTTACGCACGACACATTTTACATGCTTATACTTTTACACACATACATATTTATGCATAATAAATATATATATATATATATATATATATATATACACACACACATACATACATACATGTGTGTGTGTGTGTAAAATATGAATGAAAAAAAAAAAAGAAAAGTTTTCTGTTCATATTGAGTAATCTTGGAAAATCTAATCCAATTATATATGGCAATTTATATTTTACTAAAATATAAATTAGCAAACCAATTATTTACTAATGTTTTTTAACATACAAAATTGGTCTTATTTTATATTCCCATACAAAAATGGCATTCTTGTAAGAGTCTTCAACTACCGACAGAGCAAAACACACTCACACAAAATCTTTAAAAGATTGATCAATTTTAATGCTATGTCAACCTATCTAGGGTTATTTTATGTCTACACATGTTGAGAAATTATATTTATATTTTTGTGTAAATGTTTATGTATTTTTTTCATGTAGCTGTATCAAATTTTAAACAGATCTATTTGACCCATAGTTGGGAGCCTAACAGGCACTATGATTAAGTTAGAGTAGACTTGGGAGTGATGTAAATAAAGGAGTACTCCATACCCCCCAGATATCACCATTAGATGCAGTTTGGTGTCATACCCAGTACACTTTTGCTGAGAGAGGTAAGGTCTTATAATCAGAGTATTTTAAGTCCCACTAACAGAGATATCTTCAAAAGATTTTTAAAATTATCTATTTCATTAAGCACTAAGAATAATTTCATTCATCTTTAATGATATATATAAGTGAACGTGTGTAAGCTTGCAGAGAAGATAGAAGTACTCATAACTTCTAGTGATAAATTAATATTAATACTTTTATAACAATCAATCATATAGTTTTCATGTATCATATGAAGACAAGTAAACACTTCAATTATATTACAATTCACCAAATGTTTGTCCATCCTTTCAGCTAAGGTTCAGCCAATTTTGGCCCAATTTTAACCAAACTTTCAGGAATTGTTAGTCATGTTAGGAAAGATTTTAAGACTGCTTTTTTTTTTTTGTAAAGTAGGATTTGTCTTTCACCTTCTGTCTCCTTCAGTGTTTACCCACTCTCTTTGTAATCCTTACAAGAGGCAGATGGTTTTCTCTCTCTCCTTATATGCACTTAGGCCCTCACTATCACAGCCATGTATTGAGCAACTGAAGGAATTAATTTCATCTCAAAAGTTGCCCAGCCTAAAAGAAAAGGGCTTAGAATCCAAGTTTTTTTTTAAAATTTAGGTTAATACTATTTCTCCAAGTCTGGAAAATGAATACATTCAAAAATTTATATTTTAGGGGTTCTTGAAAGTATTGGAAATCTCCAAATGAACTTGTGGGTGTTTTCTATATGCCACAATCAATGTAAACAAGACAGTAACCTGTAGTAAATAAATTATAAAAACAAATAAAACATTTTCAAATAATTGTAGAATTATAACAGTTATAAAAACTTTCAGTAAATCAATGGATATCAAAATTAAAAAGGAAGAAAAAGTCAGAAAGTATTCTCTAAGAAATTATTTTAAAAGAGCAATAAATCAGGTTTTTCATTAAAATTCTTTTTAATTTCTCAGCAGTCAGAGTCATGCATTATTATTGTTCCATTGGCCAAGATTAGGTTATTTGATTTAATGGTTTATCAACTCTTGATGGTTATTTCATGCCAAATCCTGTTTATACATACAAATAAATAATATGATTTGTAAGTGAATAATTTGTAGGAAATTTTATTTTTAAATGAGTAAGAGTTTGTTTATTTGCACACAGTTGAATGGTTTCAAGTATTTAACATTAGTAATTCTATCTATCAAGTATTCCCATCTACTACAAACAATTTGCACACAGCAGTATGGTTTTAAATAATAATTCTTAATAAATGACAGAATAGTTCTATTTAATCCAGAAGATGGGACTAACAAGTACTATCACCCCAGGTCAGAGTGTACTTGAGAGCAATAGTAATGAAAGGGTATTCCACATTCTCTAAAGTCTAGGATTGGAGCCTCAGCATCAGATGCAGCTTAGGTTCATACCCTGGACACAGTTTCAAGTATTGCTAACAAACACTAATAATTCTATTTAATATTAATCATTTGTTTGCATAGTTAAAATAGTTTCAAGTAGTGATGTCTCAGCACAGTTGACCCTCAGCCACCACTTTCTAGCACCTTTAAGATAAAATAGGGTCAGGTACTTTTTTGTCACAAGAGCAATTTGAAGAATAGGGTCAGGAAAATCATTCAAGTACCAAGAGTTGACATAACTGAATCAAGCCTCTCTAGCTGGCCATCTAGCCAAGTAAAGGACAAAGTGGAGTGTTGTAAATCACATAACCACTTTGGTTACCAGGTCACAAACTGCTCAGCTACCAGGATCCCATTCACAAGGCTCGTTTGGGTGGTAGGAGATCTTGCCTTTCTGCAGAGGTGCAGCTGGTGTATTCTACACCCCCAGCCAACAGGGCCTTTCATTGGCCAGGTTGTTAGCAGAAGGGCTACAATCACTAATAGCAATAGGGTATCTGAGATTCCTGAATATGCCCAAAGCTATCTTCTATATGCCATGCACTATGTAATAAACTGCAGTAAAATACATATAACTATCTTAAACTTTAATAAAAGTAACTCTTTAGTTCTGTTATTCACTGATTAAATGGTTGGTTGGTTGTGTTTTACTGCATATTAACCCTTGTAGGTCATTTAATGCCAAATTCTGATTATATGCATATATTAGATATACAGGGTTCATAAACAAATAGTTTGAAAGTAACATTTTTAAATATGCCAAAGCCAATTTATTGTACACAGTTAAATGGTTTCAAGTATTGCTTATACTAATAGGTTTATTTACATACAATTAAATGCTAAAAGTATTGCTAACACTAATATCTTTATTTGCACAGTTAAATGGCTTCAAGTATTGCAATTTAACACTAGTAATCCTATTCAACATAAATGGTTTCTAGTAAATGATTAAACAGTTCTGGTTGACCCATAGACTAGACCCTGACATTTACTACCATGCCAGATCAAAGTGGACCTGGGAGTGATGGCAATGAAGGAGTACTTCATATTCCCTAAAGCTGGAGCCTCACTATCAGATAGTTTAGTATTGTATCAAGGACACTTATTGGAAAGGTCTAATGCTTGTGCAAAGATGCAGTTGGTGTATCCTACAGCCCCAGCCAACTAGACTTTAATTGATTAAAGAAAAAATGTAAGCTGTATTAAGATTGTTATGTTCCTTATAACAGTGATAAATAATATCAAATAAACCCCTAAAACCACTTTTTTTCTATTACATCTCATTACACACAGATTCTAGGACCTTACCATTAATTAAGCATCTTTCATTTATGTTAATCCTTACCATTTTCCTAAAATAAAAACAATGTTAGAATACCACCTTATTGACCGGTATTAAAAAAAAAAAAAAAAAGTCATCCAAGCATGCAGCTATGCAACTTTTTTTTTACCATGGCCACAGCAATGAAAGTCATTATGTAGTCATGAATCTCCTGGACCATGTGATTGATGACAAAGTGGTCTCTGGACCATATGCAAGTAAATCATTAATGACCTCAAACATTCCTATTGTTCCTTGTTACAAAATGTTTCACTTAGCTATGCAACAGAGTTACCAGTTTGTTTTGGAATGGCTGCAAACAAAGCAGAGACAAAGTCTGTTCCCTATTGGCATCTATCCCAAAAAAAAAAAAAAAAGATTTCTTTTCACATAGCCAGCTGTATGTAACAATGAGCAGAGATGGAAATCATGATAAGTTGAAAATCCTTAGAAAAAGGAAAACAAGGAGAATAAATTCATCACCAAAAACGTTGTCAATTCATTTCTTTCATGAAAATATTTATATCAGTTTTTGAAAATGGCATGCATATTGGGCATAAATGATATTTTAACCCAAGGTACTTTAGGAACATCAATGACCATTTTAAAACTCATATGAAATATGTAAATAATAAGAATAATGTAAAATGATTTACTTTTTGAATACTTGAGTGTTCACATTCTAAGATATATTTTCCCTTTAATTCTTAAGGATATTCTTTTTTTTTTTCTTTAATGTTTGTATTCAAATACTGAACGCGTCAATATTTTTATTGAGTTTTCTCAACACAAATGTTCATCTAAATTTCAAGTTATAGGAAAACAGTGAAAAGAAAAAAAAGAAACTATGCATTTATAACAATGACTGCAGTAATTTCAGATTTCTTTCTTTAATGGCATATCAAGCTTTGTGGGTTACTTAATGCTAAAGCCATTGTTGTAGAAGAGCAGTAGTGGTACTATTTAATCCATAGCTGGGGGGGGGGATAAGAGGATTCATACTATTCCAAAAGGTATTAGTCTGAAAGTGAATGTTACAGTGCAACTGAAATTAGAACTCATTTATTACAATCCCATAGTTCAGCACTTTAACCATCACACCACAGAGACTCCTCCTTGCTGTTATTTCAAGACAATGATTAAATATTCTGAATATTCTTAACAATGGCAAAAAAATGAACACTAGAAGTGGCATTAATGTTTTATTGATTAGAGATGGAAACTGTCAAGTAACACACCATTACTTCCCTGGCCAATACAGTATATTGACATGTGGTCCTCTCCAAGATAGCAAAGATGAATGGGCTTGTGTCATCAACCACATTCTATTTAGTAGCATCAGCATGAGATGCGATGGTGCAAATTCAAGAAATTGATCAATATAATCTAGCAAACAAATGAATAACCTTTGACATGTTCTCTGGAGTCCAAGGCAAAGAAAGATTTATCAGTTAGATATAATGATTAGAATACTTGCCAATACAATATGAATCCTGTATGTCAATGTATTTCCAATTTTACTTTTTTTGAGTGAAAAAAAAAAAAAAAAAAAAAATATATATATATATATATATATATATATATATATATATATATATATATATGAACAAATATGATTCACTCCAGATTTGTTTAACAATATAGTTTGCAGTAAATAAATCATAAAAACACTGTACTTTTAAGTGAGAAATCAAAATAGTAGCAAAGTTAATTTACTCATAATTAAACATTTTTTATATGCAAAATTTTATGTTCAAAATTATGTACTCTAATTTCGTAGCATCACATTTTTCCCTCTTTCCAAAATAAGTCTAAAAAAGTTAACTCTCCATCCTACACATGAAGAACTGTTTCCTTTTCAACCTTTTTTCTCCAAAATCTGCAGGTCAGTAATGAGACAGAAGCATCCTCTCATCAAATTTACTTCTGCCCACTTTGTAGTAGTATTTCATTTTTATGTTGACAGTTTTTAGCTAATGCCATTAATATACATTAAATGAAACTTTATTTTTGATGTCAGCAACCTGGTAAACAAGTTATCAGTCATATTTATCTTACCATCTTTCTGTATGTTATATTTCATATTGTCACAATTTATAAATTACACTTTAGAAAAGCTGAAAAGATCAAATTAGCTTGACTGTTCTATCAAATATCCTATTAGGCTGTGAAGAGTATAATCACAACCCCCCCCCCAAAAAAACCAACCAAACAAACAAAAAAACATTTTTTTCAATCACAAACCTTAAAATAAGTCACTCATTGACTATTTACAGATTAAAAGAAAATTACAAGTGATTTTAGATGAATAGACTGTTTTAAGCTCAGTATTCTAATTAGTAAATCTAAACATTTAGAAACAATATAGTCTGTAACAGATACAAGTTATATTTTTGCAAGATAATCATTAGAATACAAATAATTACAGTTGATCTTTAGCTTAATCCAGTTAAATTAGCACATTAAAAACAAAAATAAAATATCAATGGATTGATTTGCTTAAAGGTTTTATTTCAAGTATTAGTATTGTAATTGCAAATAAGGGAGATGCTTTTTAATTAACATTTAGTAGTTATTTTCCCGAGAAATAATAATGATCAAACATGAACATAGACTGTACACTAAGTTACAAATTGAAATGTAAATTCCTTTAATTTCTAAAAGCATGTTAAAACTATTGTGCAGTTTATGCCTTATCAGTTTATATCTGTATATAACCATGATATACAAAAATCAGATCATTATTATATAGATTACAGTTTCCATAAACTATATAAATCTTTCCATAACAAGATTTGCAATTAACCTTATAACTACTTATTAATTGCTCTGGCTTGCTTATTTGGGGTTTATAGACAAGCTTACAAACTTCAGAATTGTTGAAGCAATACAGGCCTACAACTAACACTCATGGAACCTCATATAATGAGTAGGATTTAAACTTTAATTACACAATGTGTTTTTTTTTTCATGATCCATGACTCCAGCAACTTAAAAGTATTCCTGATATTTACAACCAGAATATAAAGTATAAATATCAAACTGTAACTCTTTCCATAAGAAAGTCTGCAACAAGTGGTAACAATACTCTTCATTTTTATTTTGTATGACTGGTGATGTTCAGTTTGTAAATTATAGCACAAGCAAGTCTTAACTCTTGTATTTTTTCCATATTCAAACTATTCCAGTTAGCTGAAGAAGTAATGCTCCTACTCCAAATAGTAATAATAGCTATTTATAGCAGCTAGGTAACAATTTTATATAGGATTCTGATTAAAACCAAATATTCAACTGATTCACCCATATTTATAAATCATTTAAAAATATCTTAATATTTTTATTTGGAAATATAATTCAATAACACATTTCATTTCGATCATTAGGAGACTAGAGTGACAAAAAGAGGGTGTTTATGTGGTAATTTAGAACCAGTAACTACTATTTCAAGGTCTACCCAAACCCATTCATTAGAATATAGATTCAATGTAATTTTATCTTCTTTTAAAAGAATTTTTCCCAATGCATGTTATACGGCAGGAAATCCAGTAATTGCATGTCTATATTTAAATTATTTAACAAAAAAATCAATTTCAAAAATTATTTTTCCTCTGTTTCTAACAGTAGAATAAAACTATGCTGAACAATACCTTGAGAAAAAAAATGGATATATGTGACCACTTTATTAAAAGCAAAAGTACTTTAACAGCTTTTGTTAAAATGTCATAACCCAACAAGGTATATTTCAACATACCTGTTAGGGATCAAGAGTAACCCAAACCTGAGCACCTCATTTTACCTGCAAGATAGATAATCTTTGGTTACCTGAATAGTAAGATTTTATATTATACAAATTCAAAACCTTTTAAAATCTAAACATATTGATTTTTTTAAAAATTTCCAAGAGTACAGAAAAAATATTGCATAAAATATTTTGCATGAACCTCTTTGAACATCAGTTTTGGATGAAGTAATTTTATTTTGCTCTTTTGCAGGATGTAACAGAAAAGAAAGAGTCATGACATTCACTATTTCAAGAATTTGGCATGAACCCACTCACTATTCAAAGCAATTCCTACTTCTGCATGGTAAATTCTTCCTTATGTTGAACTTATAAAAATGCATTTGTTATCATATATCTGGACCCTTCATCATTCATCACCCCAGAAGCACATTGCCTAAGTGCCTTGTACCCACTCTGCTAGAAAGAAAACAGCCACATACAGAAAAGAGCAGAAATTCAGAATAGGAAAAGACAAAGATCCAAATTAAAATTTCAGCAGTGCAGCTTGTGAGAGAAACCCATATTACCCCAACCAAAGAGACCTTGATGACTTAGTCTAATAAAGTCAAATGCCAAGATTTTGATATCTGAGATCAAGGAGTGGAATTTGTTAAATGAAAGTGAGCATTAAAAAAAAAAAAAAAAAAACTAGGTGAAGCATCGATAAGATTTTTCAAGGTTCTTCACTCGTCAAAATAAGCCCTGTGCCTGCCACACTGTATCAGGTCTGCGCAAGACAATTAAAATTGCTTGTAACCTGAACAAGTGGTACCTCTTCATTGATAGCTCATCCAGAATCCTCAAAGTTGTGCTGCTCTATAATTGGGATAACTATCAGTCTCTTTCTCTTCAGTGCAACTTACAACAGCATCAAGACTTTGTTAGAAGTATGACTGGGACATTATTGAAAACTTAAAAATGATAGCATTTTTTGTATGTCTTCAAGGTTTTATCAAGTTTCTTGTTATCTTTGCCTTTGGGACAGCAGGTTTGGTTTGGTTTTATGGCATATCAACCATTGTTAGTCATTTAATGTCAAATTCTGTATATATATATATATATATATATATATATATATCAAATATTTGATTTGAAAACATTTTTTTAGATATGCACAGTTAAATGATCAAACAGTTCTATTTCTAACAATTCAATTAAGCAAAAGTCATTTGTTTTCACAGTTTAAATGTTAAACACTTCTATTTGACCCATAGATAGGACCCTATCAGGTGCCACCACTTTGGGCCAGAGTAGACCTGTGAATGAATGCAATGAAGGGGTACTCCACATTCCTCAAAGTTCCAGCATTACTTGAGTCTCACTGTCATATTGTTTAATGTCTTATCCAGGACACTCATTGCAGTGGTAGGTTTTAATCCTCTGCAGGGATCCAGTCAGTGTATTCTACAGCCCCCAACTGACTGGGCTAATTGAGACAGCAGGGACAATGTAGTGCACTACCACATGAAGCACTGGCCACAACAGACCTAGTTCTCTGTTAGGAGACAATGTTAAGTGGACCCCCAGGAGGTGTTGTTTCCACCACAGCACATAGAATCGGGTCTTATGAAACAATTTCAAGTATCTTCAAAACTTCTTCCCTGAACAGCCTAAGGCAAAGGTCAAAGCTGGTGTGTCTATTGCATAATAAAGATCATGAAGTGCACAGAATTCCTCAAAGCTCAGTAGGAAAGAAAAAAAAGCTTCAGACAATTTTGTTGCAGCGGTTTGAAGTTTCTTTAGCAATTATGTGAAATTGGTTGGGGATCTGGTGAAGAACTACAGCAACTACAGTTTTCATTGACAAATCTCATTTATAGCTAAAACTATTCAAGATAAAGTACTGAAATTTGGCAAGTAAAATTTGTTGGTGAATTTTGGAGAATTACAAATAAAGACATAATTAATCATTTGAGCCTCTTATGGGCAATGCTCGCAGTACTCTAAAATGCTGTAAACATTTGCATTTTTGGTAGGTTATATATATATATATATATATTATATAAAGGAAAAAGCATATAAAATTGCTATAAACCCATAAAATTGATTTATCTTTAAGGTTGTTAATGTCTGTTTTTAATAATTTTATCGATGAGACAGGAGAAAAAATGACAAATATTCAAACATCTGTTTTTTTTTCTTCTCCACATATAATTCACTCAACAGGAGGTTTTACTTTACTTAGTAACTGAGTAATCTGGTCAAATTTGGCAGAGAAATAGAATAAAGAATGCCATTTAACATAATCTATTCAACTTTTAGATTGCTCATTTACTTTTATAAGTCATTTTCAATTTTCAGCTTCTGTGGCAGTGTATCAATTTTTCAAGTATTTTATGTTAAATTCATATCCAGTAGTTCATAATCACTATGAAAAACATGCATTATCTAAACAGATTTACCTTAAAAAAGAAGAAAAAAAAAAAGTCCGAAAACCTGGGATTCTCTCAAGCCACTACCTACTTTAAAGTAAAGTTTTAATTGGGATGATGGAAATATTTCCAACTTATGAATATAAAGCTGAATTTTTTACATTGTAGAAGAAAAACTGCTTATAACTTTAAGGGAGTAACTAGATAAGCCTTTGATATTATAAACTAACAATCTCTAAACACTAAAAAAAAAAAAAATTAAAAACAAAAAATGTTATTTGATTTTTTACATCAAAATAAGGAAAAAACTCGAGAATTTTTCAAAAATTAATTACATCTTAATAAAACCTGAATTAAAGAAAATTTGGTGCTTTTGCTCTAATCATGGTTACTTGACAGTCAAGTTATATTCCAAGATACATCCATGGAATGTGGTCAAAAGAGACATTTTTCAACATACTACCCCATGGGGTCTATACACTTCTTCTAGCAGTGTTGCAGTGCATAGATCCCATTAATCAAAAAAGTAATCAACAGCAGATATAATGCAATCAATACAAACTTTTCAGCTTACCCTCATACTTATATCAATCATATATTTTTCAGAAATTATCTTTTCTCACAGCTGATTAAAACCAACATTTCATTCTAGCTTCAGGAAACAATAATTTAATTCTTTGAAATGCTTGTGATAATTCATAATGAAGATGTTATTTTCCTAATTTGTTCACAAATAACCAATATAAATGTCTATCAATATTGATAAATAGTATTTGGCTCAAATCTGTTTACAATTTTTATTATCTTAAATTTTTGTGAGCTTACAAATCTTTATGTAATTATTTTTAATAGAATTGTATATTCAGGTGACATTAGATTAACTATTAACTCTTTAGTCATAATTTTATTTTGTATTGAAAATTATATCATAAATTCCTTTTATTACTCAGAAACAAAACCTTTTAGCTTAATCCACTCAGGTTTTATTTATAATGACAGAGTTATCAATAAAAAATTTGATCTTTATAAAAATATCAGTACAGATTAACAGTGAATGAAGGTCAAATTTCTTTTTAAAAAATTTAAAAAAAAGCAAGTTCAATATCTTATAAACATTAAGTCTATAGAAATAAGAATTTGAAAATGAACAGGAAGAGGATTCTTTTTTTGTGGTGAATTCATTCTAATGACACCAACTCAACAACACTTTTGAAACTTGAACTGAAGGCAATATTATTTTGTGATATTTTAGAAGAAGTGCCAGTTATTATTTGAAAAAAAAAAATCTTTGAGTCATTTGTCTTCTTTTACAGTATTGTTTATAGTCTGTTTACATTCGGGTATACATATTATTGATCACTTATGAGTTATTGACTTATTTGAATACATGAAAGCATTTTCTTTGTTTGCATGTCTTTGTTCCTCTCTTATTTAGTACTTTTATCTTTCACACCCCTTTTATATTTACTGTACCAAAATAAATCATATATAGAGTTAACCTTGTATCTATTCTCAATTACACCTATTATTAGACTTTCTACAGTATCTTTTCTCTCTTCTCCCATAAGGCAGGCTGTTATGATTCAGCAGTCTACAGTATTCTATAAAGACAAAATCTTCACATAAGTCTTTTTAAGCTATCAGTAACATAACTGCAAGAACAAATCTCTTCCAAACACGAATCAAACGCTAAATTAATGAAATCTAACATGTTAACATGATTTATAGAGATAATATCATAGTGAAAGAGTGATTTGGTATGTGATTTTTAATATCACTAGCAAGCAAATTTTCCATATCTGTTTTCAGACCCACTTATCTCAAGTATGTTTCACTGTAAAATTGACTGAACTAGAGGATGGTATATAAATTAAGCTTGTTCAGATTACACAGAGAACTACAACTTTTAGCAATGAATGTTTGTCAAAAACACCTAAACCTTCCATAGTTTTCATTGTTACATGGATGAATATCTATCATATTTTCTGCTGAAGCCAGCATAAACAATATTGATTTTCACAGGCAGTAGGATTTTGAATATTCATTAGCCGTGCAGTGAATTTCTATTAAATGAAAATAGCCCAGTAATATAATAAAACATCACATTTACAAGATGCAAATTTGTTATTTTATGCTGTTTTAATCTGTACATGAATTTTAATCAATATTTTTGCTAACATCTTTATTTCTATCATTTTGCATGTATATAATATTGCATACTTCAGTATATGTATAACAAAAAAATATTTTTATGAAAACTATTATTTCATTCCCAAAGCAAATCACATCCACATGAATTTTGAACTCTACAGAATTAAGATAAATAACACTGTTAAGGATTGAAACACTTCAGGAAGAATATTATTTCACAATGATATAAGTTACTTAGTCAATTCTAAAACTGACTGAGAGAGAAAAATTCAGTTCATTTTCAGTCTTAGAAGAGAAGGGAGATGCTGTAATGCAACCTTAATATTAACCCTGGTAAACTATTTAGTAGAAAGCTCATAATACTCCAAGATATTCATGAATTATTTTTTAAAAGTGTTTCCTGGTGACTTACCACAAATAATTCTAAAAACTTTCCTTCAGATATATTCCCACAAATTGAAAATCATTATAATCTCAGTTTTATCAGATAACTAGAAAAAACATCTTTTTTCAATTGTTTTAACAAATATATTTTTGTTAATAATTCATAAGGAAAACTTTTTTAAACAGTTATATGGATGATTCCAATTTTTTGCATGCTCCTTTTCCATGAATAAATAATTGTGTTCTTTAGAAAACAATGAAAATATTTGCTCTTAATATGAATACAATTATAATTTGCAAAAATGATTAGATTCACATTCAACGATAAATGATTTATATTTTCAAAAATTATAAGAAATTCATGTTCAAGCACTTTTGTAAGAAAAAAAAAAAAAAAAAGTTTAAATATTTTTTTCAAGAATTCAAGATAATTCAGTTGAATATGATAGTACATGAAGCCTACAAGAGTGCCTAGCTTAGAGCATAGTTAACAATTCTGTCCTCATAAATCCCTTAATATCATAGTCTTGTGGTATACTAAGTTTAACTTTTTGTAATAGACTATCTTATGCTAGTTTATTTTACTCAGTACAAATAAACAATTCTGTACACCCAAATGCAAAAAAAACAATGAATAATACTGTAAAAGAAGAGAAGGCAAATAACACATAAATATTATCACTAATTTTTTAAAATAACTAATGAATTGACTCTTCCTCTAAAATGTTGTCACAAAATATTATGATCCTCAGTTCAAGTTTAAAAAGTGTTAGTGAGGTGGTGCCATATAAATTTCTTATTTTCATATTTCAAAAAACCTGTTTAATATATAGATAAAAATTCTTTTTTAAATTTAAAATACAACAAAGATTTTTTTTTTTTGGTAATTTTGTTTTCTTCAAGGTGCTAGATTGGAACAAAAAACATCTAAAGAATATATTAAAAGTACCAACTAATTTATCAATAACAACAATAAAATTTCTTTGAGTTCCATGCATTCAAAACTTTTGCAAAAAATTCTTATAAAATATTTTTTAAAAGCTTTTAAAACTTCTAAATGCAGCTGATTTGTAAAGTTGTAAAAAAAAAAAAAAAAAAAAAAAAAAAAAAAAAGGTTTAATTTATACGAACATCAAAATGTGTTTTAATGGACATTCTACACAAGCAATAATAGAATGTTAACTTGCAAAAGGTTGTATTTTCAATAGAAGTGACAAGATCATGGTTTCCTCTATTAAAGAATTTAGATTAATGTCTTAATGATATTTTGCCACATTTAATGTTCAAGTCTTTGAATCACCTTGATACATCAACAAATCAGTTTTCATAGAAAGAAAAAAAAATCAATATTGCTAATAGAGAAGAAATATTTGAAAAGATGGTCATGGCCCCATTAACCTTAGATTTAGTTTTTTGAAATAAAAATGAAAAATACATGACATTAGAAAGAGAGAAAAATAATGAAAAGTGAAAAAGCGTGATTCCAAAAGGCTGTTTTGCTTTCTCTATTTCCAAAGATAGAACTCAAAGATAATTGCTAGGATTTGACATGGATTTAAAATCCAACAAGCAAGGAACCACAAACCAAAGCTTGAATTGGACAACAAAGTATCTTTAAAGTTAATTACAGTATCCAATTAAAAAAAAAAAAAAAAAAAAAAAAAAAAAATTTTTTAAATATTCAAAATTAACAAAGGTCAATAAATTTACATAATTAGTAAGGACAAGAAAATAGTCAAAAACTAAAGATAAAATTTCATGTAATTATCTTACAAAATACATACATACTATATATCATTCAACTAAAACTGTACTTGAATAATGTCTTTTAGCAATATAATTCAACTATTCAGAATATTTTTATCTCACATTAACATGTATTAAACAATTTTTGCTAAAAACCATTCAACTCTCCATACAGATAAGCATTTATCAGTAGCCTCTAAAAGTAAGAATTATTTAGCTAGTTAACTTGGTAGTAGTCAAAATTGTCAATAAAAATGTGTTTGCAAAGTTTGATTTAGACCTGATTGTATATGAACTAAATTTGAGCCAAGTTTAATTTCAATAAATGTGCTGGGCTTTTAAAACTTTTTAGGCTGTTTTCTATAGCAAAATATCAATAGTGTCTACTTTAATAGGGAGATGATTTAATAAGCAAATAGAAGTACAAATATTTAATGAGAGAGATCAAAATCTAAGCCACAAACAATGATAGGTGTCCATCATAATATGGCTTTTCTCCATATATTTATTCCGATAACTATTATCAAACAGAAAAAATATTTAAGGCCAATCATTGATGGAAATACTAAGAAAATGCAAAATATTTAAAACTCTTTAGAAATAAACTTTTATAGAAAAGTAAAATTTAAAAATCGATGATAATAAATAGTACTGTAGAACATAGTATGTAACTGAGTTTTTTGAAAAGTTATTGACTCAACTCAATTTTTTGGGGGAAGGAAGGGTTTGAGAAATGGTGCAAAGTGTGTTGAACTGCAGAATAAGTGGAATCGTATGTACATTTCATAACTCCAATTATTCCTTTCTTTACAGCACCTCTTCATAACTTGTAGAATTTTTCTTTATAGACACTCCTATATTTATTAAAATCATTTTTCATATTACCAACTTTCAAACTCTGTTCTAATTAGAATAAGATCCTGTACATGACATTTTTTTGAAAAATGTCAAATAGACTGACCAACACACTTGGGAGAGGTCATTAATGATAAGTTATTTCAAAGTTGTCTAATTTGTGTCCACATTGATCATTCCAGAACCTATACATTAAAAATCAAGTTTATGTAAATAACCAGTAAACAAACACTAGAAAAATACAAACATTATTCAAGGCTTATTATAGGTAAAATGTAGAAACAGAGTGATGTGAATTAAACTATCAACACTGTATTCATTTTAGTAAATAAATGAGAAAAAGATACGTCCAAATAATTTTTTTTTCTTATTTTTCCAACATAATTTTCAGGTAACTGAATTCTAGTAAAAGAATTTCTGATAATTGGGAATATATGATTTTTAGATTTTAAAATATAAATAAACTCAAGCAGTTTTTTATTCTCTTGGCATCACCTACACTTAGAATTTCAGTGATCAGCATCCTTTGACCAAAGTAGTGATATACTGGAATTTGTATCGGGTCAGATATCTAGCAATGGATATAAAAAAACAAAAATCTAATTTTGCAATATATATTGAAATACTTGAGTAAGGTATGAGGTTTAATCAGACCAATATGTTGTATAAAGAAAACTAAACAAAAATACATATAAATGGATGTGAAAAAATTTATTACTAAAATATTAATTAGTTCCACCAACACATTTTGATATGGATTATTTAAGATATGAAATTACAAAAATTTCAGGTAAAAAGAGTTTTTGTCATCTTCAGAGTGGGAATCATGAATTTAAAATAGCGGTTTGTATAAATACAGAAAAATATTCAAAAAGGTTACGTCATGAAACGTAAATTTTTTAAACAAATTAAGGAGAAATATAGGGTCTATAAAAAATGTCAGTTTAAATAGGTGGAGAATGAGAGAAAGAAATAAGGAGAAGAAAGGAAAGAAAGGGGGAAGAAGTGTGAAGAAAAGGGAAATTAGAAATGTCTGTTTATCATTGTTAGTGCAAGTTGAAATCCTTCAACATAATTTTGGCTAAGTAAAGGGAAATTTTATAGAATATTAGCCTTTGTTCTACAATGTTATAATGTGAAATGGTGTACAATTCTATGATTCTATGTTTGTTTTTATCATGAATGAATGCAATGATGTTTGAATGTTGGTAGTCAAATTTGTGGTTTTTGGAAATGTTATGAATAACTAATGCATTGGAAAAATTATCTGATTTAAAGTTTCTTTTGTGTTTCTTGATTCTCCTATATAAGACCTTGAGCAGTCTTGGCAGTAAATATACCTGCATCAAAATAAGATTTTGTTTTGTTGTTATTGTTTCTTAACAGTTGTTTGATTATTTTAGAAGTTTGCGTGATCATCTTTATACCTAAACAGTTTAAATTCTTTTCTATAATAGAGATTGTGGAATTCTGAGGTAGAACTATATATTTTTCTTTTACTGTGTTATTGGACTTTGATTTTAGTTCAGAATTTTTAGTTTTATTTAATGAAGTGCATTTGTGGATATTTATGGCCTTTAGTTTTGCATGGTATATGAATGGATCTGGATATTGGAGTTTGGAGAAAGATTTTACGATATAATCAAATTTGTTGTTTAAGTGGTTGGGAGAGCAAATTCTAAGGGCTCTTTGGGAAAAGCCTATTAGAACACCACTTTTTATTTTGTTGCTGTGGTTAAAGAAATAATGGATGTAATCATTTCTACTGTTGGTTTTGAGATGGATTTTGGATTCTAATTTAATGTTTTTATTTATTAATAAGATAACTAGGAAAGTTATCTTTTACAAGTCCATGAGTAAGTTTTATGGTAAGTTTTATATATTGAAATATCTAGATGTCGGAATCACAGATCATATATAAAAAAAAAAAAAAAAAAAAAAGAGAGTGAGAAATTCTATATCCAACTGCACATGAGTATTCAGCTCCAGCATAAGACATTTGCCGAAAAATTCAAGCCATCAAAAACAAAAAAAACATTAATTAAAGAAAGGTTAAAACAAAATAATTTATTAGTTTATATTCAGATATTTTAATTGATTTTAATGTGCTACATTTTGATATTTGTTAAGTGAAACTAGCAAAAGTAACTGGCATTACCCGAGAAAAAAAAAAACAAGTAGTTAAAATTAGCTGAATACCTATAAAAACTTTTTTATTGAGAAGTTTTGAAATACACAAATACTAATAAAGCTGCAAGGAACTCAGCTTTCACCTCTTCAATTCCTAGTTTAATAGAAACTAATTAACTAATCATTAGTTCTACTTACAAAGATGAAATTTACAATTTAAATTTTCATTATTTGAGTTTGTGTAGTCCAGTTTAGCAAGGAAAACATTAATCTAGAATGGGCTAGTCCTGAAATAAACCTGAAATAAAGATAATGTAAAAATCAAAAACTTCTTTAGGCTAAAATTTTTAACTATTTTAAACAGTTCAGATTTTTTATTAAATGCATTACGCAAAACTTTACCGAAAAACTAAATTAACACAAACTTCCCCAAAATTTATCACATTAAATGGTTTTAACATAAGTTTAAACAAATATACTGAATCATTTTCAAAATTTGCAGCATAAATGAATACATTTTGTACTTGCATACCAAATGCAAAATAAATATTTATAGACAAATTTATTTCAAATTAAGAATTATTTTCTCAGACATAATTCAGGTTAGATGTACAGCTATCCATTTTTTCCTTATATAGGCAAATTACTTCAATTTCAGTATGGATAGACAAATTTGATAATCAATAATAGTATATTATATATATTAAAATTAGTGCATTTTAAATGAAGGATATATTTTCACCCCGTAAAATGCTATCAAACATCCAAAGTAATGATTGTCAAAAGCACAAAATGTACTAATCAAAAAGATTATAAAACAGTATGTCTTCTGAAAATAAGGAAAAGAAATATTGATGACATTGGAATTCATTAAGTTAGAGATTGCTTAAAAATTATGGATCCAATTAAATGAAATGCACACACAGTCTAAAACACTGGCACATGAAAAAGGACAGTCACACATCTTTTTGCTAAAATGCCTGCACTTACCTATTTATAGACCAGAATTCTTTACAGTAAATTTAGACAAAAACTATACATAATATTTGTTCATACCCCAACATCATCAATTCTAGTTAATATTAAAAAAGAAAAAAAAAATTATTATTTCATTGTTTTATTTTTCTTTAAAAAAAATAAGATTTTTTTCTTTATTTTTTCCTATCTTACCTTTTCAAGATTCTTAAAAATAGAAGTAGAGTAATACTATTTCCCATTCCTGGCAGAATAAGGAACCATCAGATAATGGTATTCAAAGAAACACAAAACTTAGGATTACTTGCTTCAAGTCAGCAGGGGATTAGAAAAGCATTTTTAGCCAAGCATTTGAAACTTATCCAAATATTGTCATGAAATATCCCCTTTGGAAAGGTATAGAAAGGCATTAAGCCAAATTTTGATAGGTCGCTTATAGTAGGTAAGCCCAGGAACTCACCCACTGTCAAGAGGGGCTCTGTGTGTATATATATATATATATATATATATATACATACATAAAACAAGCTAGCTTTGTTGCCATCAGAGCTCATAGTTTTTGAAAACTTATATGGAAAAATTAGTCAATACAGATTTTCCCATGGTGAAACAAGCACCATTTTGCTTAGACAATCTTTTGTTGGTGGGGATAGAAAAAGATATGTTAGTGGTAAAACTTGTAAGGTCAATAGAATCAGAACTTTTAGTGGTAACAACTGACAAAAACAATTTAAGTTTCTAAAATACATCTTAATATTTTTACTTTCATTAAAAATTATAATCAAATAAGCCTTGAAATAATACAATAACTATGCTTTAAAAATATAGCCAGATTTTTAAAGAATTTTAAAAAATTTCTGTGTACTAGGAACTTTATTTAAATTATAAGAGAGATGAAAAAAAATATCAAAATAAAGCATGAACATTTTTGATTATGTAATTCAGAAACCTAGGTTGTTTGGTATTTTTGAGAAGCAGATATTAAATCTTTTTAAAAGAAAAGTGTGTGGGCATGGGGGAGTTCAGACATTCTAAATCTAAGTCTCTTTTACAGTAATATGTAAGAAAGAAATTTCCTTTCTTTATTACTGCTTTTCTCATTCATAATAAATTACACACAAAAATTTAAAATTATCAATATCTGTTTTTCAAAAACAATACAATGGCTGAGCTTAATAAGCCAACTTTCTTTCTTATTGGGATTGAAATAGTAAAGGCCTTATCCATGGTAAATACCTTGTTACTTTACAGATGAGATGCGGTCTTGATTGCCCCAAGTGTAAGTGTCATAAGAATGCTATCCACTCCTTCCATCACTTCATTAAAAAAAAAAAATTAAAAAAACTATTTTGATGACAATTTTTAAGAACTTAATTTATTTTGCATTTGAAAAGGCAGTGGATGATGGATATCTTCTAGCTGAATCATTGAGAATTTATATAACATGATAGATTATTAACTTACAATATTAGTAATGATATAAAAAGAGTTATTAGCACATAATGATATCCTTTTCTTTCAGTCCTTTTTAAAACTATATAGTAATGATTAATTTTATGATCAATCAATATAAAAATAATAAGGACATTCTCCTTCTTGAAAGAAATAAAATTATACCAAAAATTATAAATAGGAACATGATCCGTACCATATTAAATAACAATTAGAAAACTATCCCAGAGGATTTTGACTAATTGTTTAAACAAATTACAAAAATAAACTCAAACTAAACAAAAATATAAATGTACAATATACACAATTCTCTAACTTCTTGGCATAAAATAGCCCCAGATGAAGTGACATGTTAAAATCAATCTACAAAAATAAGAATCCTGAAAATCAAAGCAAAAAGGTCCAGGAAAGATCCAACAGGTTCACTGGTTCAGAATGCATGTTTCTTATTCACTGTAGAAAAATTAGTTTCGTTACATAATCTTCCCTGTTCAATGTTGTAAATGGTGTAAAGAAACTCTTATAAACATCTATCCTGTCATGCTTTTTATGTAATAGGCACTTTCAGTTCATGTATAACAAACAGAATTACAGGTTTGATAACTAGTTGGTGAGAAAATTTAAGAGTGCAAATTTAGCAGAATAATGTATTAGTTTTCTTTTCAAAATTCCACAATGGTAACTTTTTATAAAAATAATAAATATATATAATAAATATAAATGTACATGATGACGGATTAATAGCACACATATTTTTTTTAAACTTTATTTTGCAGTTCCTCTTTACTCACCCCAATAAAAAGCATCTATAAAATCTGAATCAACATCCTATATTGCCAATACAATTAACAGCATATGTTCCTTCTTTGGAAAAAAATTAGTGATGATACGCTTGTTAATCTTTACTGAAAATCCCAGGGAAGTATTGGATGAAAGATGAACAGCAAAAAATGCAGTATTATAATGTTTACTTGAATGAGATGAACTAGGAAAGAAACATTGTGGAACTTGTAGGTAATATTAAGGATACAGGAGGAATAAAATGTATATGATGTAATTATATCAGAGTAAAGATAAAATAAATATCTATTATTTACAAAGTAAGAGTTGAAAAGTGAATAGGACCTCAGAGACTTTTCAGAGATGAGTTTCCTTTGAGAGAACCATGCCCCCATAAAGATTTATGACATAAATTCAGTATTTTTATAATGTTTGCCAAAAACTAAAACAGCCTCATAATGAACCTGTTCAATTCTGAAATTGTTAACCTCAGTAACAGCAGGTACTGCAAGCAACTTGTGTGCTAGACTAAGTAAAATTTAATAACCATCCCATAATTTTATTTAATTGAATTCTTGTTTAGCCCTAAAGTAAAAATCATATGAATAAAGGATATTACTAGAGGTGAGTAAAATTGTATTTCGACTTTTTATTCTCTTACCATTACAGCAACTAAAACTAATTTTTATCTAATATAAACACACACTTACATACATATACATACACATATATATATATATATATATATATATACACACACCCAAATAGGTACTTGTACAGAACAGTTCCCATAAATTTACATTAATGTTGCTTTAATATACAAAAAACAAAGGTAATGCTTATATACACCATTCAGAGATAAGAATAAGTATCAGTTATAGGCTTCATTTTTTACTAAACAGTTACGTCCCAAAATTAGAAAAAGCCCTAACTCGTCATTTTTTAGTGGAACGGAAAGACGAAAAAATAATGTAACTAGTAGAAAATTTAATTCTGAAACTAAACTGATCGAGGGGAAAAATGAAAATTAGTCACACCAGGATGGGTGATATATTGTACAAGTAGCATCTAATTGATTATATATATTTTTTAACGAATATATATATATATATATATATATATATATATATATATAATACAAAGGTGATAAAGTCGATTAAGTGTTTGTCCAGAATATCCCACATTGAAAATGTCTGCGGTAACGTACAAAAAAAAAATGTCTTATAAAAATTTAATTCACCCTCTAGAAGACTAAGTTTCAGTCATTATCTTCGCCTCACCTCTCTACTTGACAATTGGACCTATACATTCAAAAACTGATTTTTTACAATTCACCCAGCCGCAATATTTCTTACATCTTTCTCGCCCCAAACATTACGAAGGCGACTTAGGATTGATTACTGATATAGAATTTTTAACGAGAAATGTAACTGTTTGGTTAAATGAAATAAAATTAAAAAGACTAAAACCTTCTCCTGTCTAGATGATCAATTTTTGTGCATTTTCGCAGACATTTCATTAGCAGGATATTCACGATAAATATTATCGACTGAGCTAAAATTTTAGTTTCTTTCTTTATTTAATAAAAATAAATGAATATTTAAGCTATTAAACTTTTTTCCCCTTAATAGTTTGTTCAATATGACCAGGTCCCATGTAACCGCAACTCATAAGGTTTTTCAGGGAATTTTAATCGTAATAAATAAAAAGAAGTTATTCAATTTTTTAAAATCTATTTCAGTTTTGCACATTTATCATAAAAATTTTATACCTAAATAAGGATTCATTTTTCTATGAGTTATCATTTTTTTGTTGTATGTTAGCCAAGTCAACAAATAAGAAGCTATTCCCGCTTCTTGGTGAATTTGATTACAAAATTTAGTTGGCTGCAAAAATTTCTAGTATCCAGTTTGAAACCTTTTTTCCTCCATCCACCCAGGCTGAAAAATTTTGGAAGCTAATTTTTTTTTTAAAAGAGGAGAAACTCGATAGAAATTTTTTTTTCTTTTTTTGTCAAATTTTAGACATTTTTATTGATTAAATTTCGGGAATAGACAGTATCCGTTTACAGTGATAACGCTCGGAACTTTTGCACACATCACCTTAGTGAACTTGTAAAAGTTAGAAAATGTTGAATTTTAACCACAGTCATGTAAAATATGTTATGCTGAATCTTAATCCAATTAAAGACTGAATAGAATAAGAAGAAATAATACTAATGGATAAAAGGTTTCTTTTTAAAATGTTGACAGCCAATTGATGATAGAAAAGAAAAATTAAAATACTTTAAATTCATGAACAAAAATGACTTTCATTTTTAAAATTGATAAATTATGATTTGTAGGCAAAACAAATTACCTGAAAAATAAATAAGTGAAACTTAGCAACGTAAAAACACGTTCAACTCTAACATGAAAATTTCTAATTAATGAAGTAAATTCTTTTTAAAGAATTCATGTTTTCAAAGTGTTGGTTTCTAATCTTTAAAAAAAAAACTTCAAGAACGAAGCGTTAATTTAACCATGATGTCAATGAAGTAGGAAATAAATACTGCTTTAAGTCTTAATGAATTTTCATCGTAAAAAGAAATAATATAACCTTTTGCCGAGAGACTACATGATCCTGTTTCCATAATTCGTTCTTTCAGATATGAAAAGTAAAATTCATCTCGTTAAAAGATAATACAGTCGATTCTTTACTGGAAAATGATTGGTTAACAAGACCACTAAAATCTTCTCCGTGTTTCGGCTCCTATCTTGAACATACGTATTAGTTAATTGTATTAAAGTTACCATTTCAGTCGGTCGGTAACTGGTTATTTTACTCAACGTATGGCTAACAGATTTTTTTTCCGTAGCAAATTTGCCTTCCAGAACAAGCAAATGCAGGAATTTATTCCACAAAATGGCAATTTTCCATTTTTCACTGTATTTTTTAGAGGCACAAAATTTATCTTCATGTGTAGGGAAAATTTTTTTTTCAAGATTTTGTCTTTTAATCATTGAATAAATTTTTTTTTTTAAATTGACATGTTTCATCAAAGAAAAAAGTTATTCCTCTTTAACTTATAATTTCCACACAATCGGCTAAAATGTACATTTTAACGATGGTTTATATACCACCAAATACAATACTATCCAATTTCTTAAAACGACGGAGGATTTTTACAAAAAATTCATGTTTCAACAGTTCATACAAGAAACTCGAGCTCATTTCAAACATTTTTTCCCATTCTGTTTTTGTCTTACGTGTATATAAATTCAAATAATGGAAACTGATTAATATTTGATCTATATAAAGAGTGGCAGAAGTAATGGGGCACTTAACTCATTATTATGAACATATACAACATGCGACAAAAAATGGTACAGTCCGTGACAGCATAATAGTTTTTATTCCAAACCCTCTAAGTAATATTTGATTTTGATCTCAAGCAAAATATTGATCTAAATTGCATTTATATTTTATAATATTCATTATATTTGTTAAGTAAAGTAAGTAAGTTGGCGACCATAGTCGAGGGCAACCAGAAGGCTCCCTTTTCAATAGCTACTACACCATGGTGTAGGGGAGGGCACTATTTCTTTCCCTGGATTGCTCCACTTTACCCTTGATACATACCTTGTATTGCTGAGTGTTAAGCAAGAAGGTATCAAGTACCATTTTTAAAGTCTTTGGTATGACGCGATCTGGGATTGAACCCAGATCTCCCATCCATCAAAAAATGTAAAAACCTATCTACTAAGTTGTATATATATAGATATTCAATGTAAATGAATTAAATGATGAAGAAATCACAATTATGTTCTGAAACATTCTCCTCAAACTTTTCATCCCTATCATTTTGATAAATTCAAAATGAATGGTTTGAATTCCAGTCAACTATCTTCCAATTATATTGCTTCACATAAATTTGGTCTTTGTCTCAGATATTGATTCAAATAATTACCCTTACTGACACGACTTTCCTCTCTTCCACTTCCAATCCTATCTTCTTCCACACTCTAGTCCTTCCCTCTTCCACTTCCAAGCCCTACCCTCTTACACACTCAAGCCCTACCCTGCTAAATTTGCACACCCACTACCCTGTTGTAGGTTCATAACCTAAACACTACTCCATCATATATCCCTTTACACCTTCATAAATTACAAAATCCCAGAAGGCCAATTTGAATCATATACCATGAAAGCCCTGAACACTTCACTTTAATACCAAATTATGATTTCTGCTTTGAATTTTTCATAGAATCAAAATTAAGTTATGCTTTTCCTTCCTTGATTTAATATTAGTCATTGTAGGTGAGTAAAAAACAACATAGACACAAACTTTTTATGATTCAGAAGCAAAAAACATTGGCAATTTCAAGTGAAACATTAATTTATTCCTCGTTAACTACAAAAACACTAAACTTCTGTCTATGCCCAACATTCATGTTTAGTTCATTAGTAACTTTCATTAGTAACTTAGGCTCAACCCAATAGCTTGATATCCTAAAGGTCTTTTTATAGTGAAATTTTATCACTGACAAAGGTTCTCTAGCAAAAAGAACTTTGTATTTTTGTTTGGCACGTAAATTAATTTAACCATTATGGTCGTTGCATATTTTTACCCAATGAGGATGACTTATCCTATTCAGCCTGGACCATTTTCCCGGACAACATAAAAATGGTGAAAACCCACCAAACTACCTCTTCCTCAGAACCTTTCAAGCAGGACAGACGTATTTTCTGTCCACTTCCTTCATAGCAGCAGATTCACAACACCATGAGGAAAGCCATCTAATTTATTGACCTTTTACATCTACCCTCTTAGACCTAGGGTTCCCAGTTGAACATGAGTTTGATGCATGTAATTTGCCACTTACAGGAACACTTTTATGTCGCCTCTAACTTTTGCTATGTCTACAGCGACGCGTAATTCTGCTCAGACATCCAGCTACCTCATTCCTGGGTAACCTTTGCAAGAGACCTTTATGCCTCTCTCCTACAGGGACCAGGACCACACATTTATGGGTGACTACATCATTCCTGTCCTTAAACAGCAAACACAACTTTTGCTATGTCTATTGTGATGCATATTCTGCTTTTAGCAGCTATAATTCCTTCTCAACCCAATAACTATTTCCTTCCTTCCTTCCTATGAGACTTGCAGCATAAAGGTATCCCTTATTCTGGCTGCCATCAAACCTTCTTGAAAACCTACGGCATCTTCATTATTCGCCTTTATTTTCCTTCAAATATTGCAAGGAACTAACGTAACAATTTTCCTTGCTTAAGTTCCATTTATTTTAATCTAGATTCACTGTATATAATTAGTTTGAAGCTTTGGGGTAAATGACTCTGGGTTGTGTAAAATCAAAATTTCTGGTGATAATGAAGGATTACTAAACTCTGCTGAGAGAATATGAAAATGAATCTCATTAATACAAAAAATACAAATTCTCCTTTGAAAAGATGATGGATCAAGGGAGGAATACCTGAATGTAGTTGTGTTGGGGTATAAGCAAAAAATATCAACAATATCTGATAGAGCCTGAAGTGTATATACTGTGAAATTTTTATCATGAAATTCAGTTGTGTCAAACTGTAGATTTATTGAGCCATCCTTATACAAAGCTTGCAGCACTATCAAATGTTTTATCCTGTATATGACACTAAACTGCATTCAGTTCTGGAGCCTTGGGAAAAGTGGAGTAACCCTTTCATTACTCTTAGGTCCACTCAGACACAGAGAAATAGCACCTGTTATGATTCAAATAGATCCATTGAAAATTATTAGTATTAAATGGAAATACTTAAAACCATATAACATTATACAAATTATTTCTATTAAGTATAGCTATGTGAAGCTAAAATTATTTACAGTTACTTGAATCCATATAATTGCTTTTGAGAAAAAAATGACTACTTTTTGCTGTTAGTTTAAGACCAACAAAACTTACCAAAATCATGAAATTTTATGAGTTGGACAAAATCAGCAATTATAGTATGGGAACAATTCAATTAGATAAACAAAACAAATCTAAATAATGTGAAAATCTTCCCGAAGAAAATTCTGAGGAAAGTAAAATTCTAATGTTTTATAAATTTAATCATAGCCATTTCTGTTAAAATAAATAAATTATTTCATCCAATTTGCCTTGAAAATGCATTTTGGTATAATAGAAGATACACTTTAATATCATAACCATATTTACCAACCCCACTGCTCGAGTAGGATATAACACAAGGTCAATTTTTAAGTGGAGTTTAACAGGTTTCAATTCAGAGTTTTCCTTCTCCTAGACTAGTTACCTCATCAAGGCTGAAGAACCCAGTCTATCCTACTATTTACCCATAGCTGGAGGGAGAATAATTGGATTCATACCTTTCCCAAGGGTATTAGTGCTATGTGAAATGCAATCAGCCTCGTCCAGGTGTTGAACTCGTGTTACCGTGTCCATTTCCTACAATGATTACCATTACACCACAGGCACCTCCCTTTTAATATCACTTTAATATCATAACAGAATTGAAATAATTTTTTGCAAATGTTTAACTTCTTCAGCACCTATGACTTTTCATTGAGAGGTATAAATCAAGAATGGACAAGTGAAGAATTCCTTAGAAAAATAGCACAACTGGAAAGATATTATTTGAAACCAAATAGTACTCCTTTGAAGATGAATCTCACTAATAAAAGCAATATGTTAAGGACAATATGAAGTGAAGGCATGAATTTAAATAGAATGTTTTTTATAAATTAATATTGTTTGGTGCTTTGTTATTTGGCACACAAAGAAAACAGGTTTTTGAAATTTATTCACTTTTGTTTTTCTCTCTCTCACTCTCCCTCTCTCTCTCTTATTTCACTGATTGATCTGGCCACATGGTTTTTGCTGGACTGATAAATATGTCAATCCCACAAATGTTTGTAAAATGAAGTGATTGACAGAGGACTAGACAAAAGGATGATAAAGACAAGAGGGTTAGTATAAAATGCCAGACCTTTATTGAGTGAATTATACATGAAAGGTTTGTGAAGGTGTAGACCGCTGCTGCTGTATAATGTCTGTGTAGTTTTTGTGGCATTGAAAGTTGGTGCTGTCGAAAGGTATAGATTCAGCTGTCTATAAGTTTTTGCCAACAGCAAGTCTAGAAGATTCGGATGGTCCCGGTGTTTGGTGCAGGTCATAGGTATAGCTGCATGGTCTGGAATTCGGAGACAGTCAAAGAAGTGAATACATATGCTGCAGAGGCTGGATGATTGATGTTTTGGTTTATTCAGTCCCTAGTAAACCAGGAGTGTATGTCGATGTGGCCTCAGAGTGCTGATGATAGTATGAGGAGATTTGTCTCTTGTTGACTGGAGAGCTGTTCCATGGTCTGTGGTAAGGAAAGAGCTCTTCTGCTTGATGATGTAGGAACAGGTGCTGCAGGTCTGCTGTAATACTGGCTGGCTGCTGTGTCATCATCTTGTGGTATCTGCAATGTGGTTTAAGAGAGCTGCTGTGATTGTTTGGAATGTTCTGAGTCTGTAGCTGTGATTGATTGGATCCCACATCAGCTGCTGGCTGCTGGGAGGGGTGTAACACCCTCACCTCCAGGCACGTATGCCTAGCCACTGCTTGCTTGATCAGTGAGTACTGTGTTTATATAAGAGTAAAGAGCTGCATATTTTATGGTCTGAGTGAAGAAAATTCTGTGTTGTCAAAGACAGGAAATCTCTCTTTTATATATAAGTAATTATGACATATCTCATTATAGTGCAGCTTTTAAATACCATGTATTTATCCTGTGATAGGAAACTATCTTAGAGTCAGTCTGCAGAATTAATTTATCTTGAAAATAGTCCTTGTGTTGGCAACAGAAAATTCCACTCAATATGTATGTGTGATGTTATTGTTTAACTGATGTCACAACTGATTTGCATTTTTTTAAATAGGGATTTTAATTTTGATTCACAGAGCTGGTAGGTTATGATATGGAAAACCAGATATTTATCATAAAAAATGTAGATGTGGTATGAAGCCTAAATTTGGCAAGGGAGAAAGCTTGGTCTTCACTATTCTAACTTTAACTAAACTAGTTCCATTCAGAGACACCAAAACATTTCATATGTTGTATATTGGAATGACAGGGCAATAACACTTATCTATGAAAATGTACTCCCCTCTTGTTTATTTACAAAGCTAAAAAAATCATTTGTGAGAGAGAGTCAAGAAACTGCAAGGATTTACACCATGTTTAGATAAATATATTCAGAGACTTGTTTCTTAGTTTTTCATTCATGGGAGACTGATATAGGGCTGGTTCTCAACCTGGGGGCTGCCAACCCACTATGCTAGCATCTAAAATGGTGTGACTTGCCTTCTCTGCTGACTGCTGACTGACTGCTCTCTCTGACTAACTCCTTGGGGGTTGAAAACTTCATTCATTATATATTTTTCAGACATCCATGCAATCTTCCTATGCAATTAACATGATATTTCCACTGTCTCTTGTTTACTTTAAGACTCAGCTGCACACCCTGTTTTGAATGCACAAACTAACCAGTCTGTCAGAGGTCAATATGTAACATATCTTGTTATTCTATTTTTCAAAAAGTTTACCAGCAAACATTTTCTTAGCATTCTCCTTCGACCGACTCTCTACTTACAATTTACAAAAAATACAAAAGAGACAACATAATAAAACAATTATGATACAACTTTGAAGAGGACCTATTCATTATGTACCACTTGCCCGTTCCTGTAACTTACCTAAATTACTTTGTGGAGTTGGCTATTTCCACATGCATACATCAAAAAACAATACAAATACATTTCTCATTTAAAAAAAAAACTACATAGGGCCATCTGCAATTTCTTGAGGAAACTAAAAACATTACAGGACCAATGCCTTGGTTGCAAAATGCTGGTCATGGCACCAAATCAATAAATGTTGTATATCAGAATGAGGAGGTAATAACACTTATATGTAAGAATATACTCTTTCTTTATTTATGAAAGGTGGTAAAATTGTTTGTGAGACAGAGGTTTAGGAAACTGCTAGGATTTGCACCACATGGGGCTAGATATATTCAGAGTCTTGTTTCTTCATGCTTCTTTTACATGAGACTAATATAGCAATGATTCTAAACCTGAAGGACACACCCCACCCCTGGCCTTGCACCCAAAACTGTGTGACTTGTTTACTCTGCTGACTGCTCTCTTCAACTGACAGCAAACTCCAAGGGGTTGAAAACTTCTGTTGTTATATATTTTCCGGACCCCCTACATTCTTCCTGTGCAATTCATATGACATTTCTGCTGTCCCTTGTTTATCTTATGACACAGCTGCACATCCTGCTTTGAATGCACTAACTAACTGACCTGTCAAAGGTCAATATGTAATATGTATTCCTTTTACCATAATGTTATTAAGTAAGTAAAGTTGGTGACTGTAGTCAAGGGTGACCCAAAGGCTCTCTTTTTAATAGCTACTACACCGAGGTGTAGGGGAAGGGCGCTATTCCCTTCCCTGGATTGCTCTATTTTACACTTGATACATACCTTATACTGCTGAGTGTTAAGCAAAGTGGTGTCAAGTACCATTTTTAAAGTCTTTGGTATGATGTGACCCGGGATTGAACCCAGCTCTCCCAGGCCATGGGTGAACACTCTACCCACTTGACCAATGATACTTACTCTAAAAATTCTTCAAACTAGTCACCAAAATACACTGTTCACTCAAAGAGACTCTAAACTATTCCCATATGTATATATATTGTGAGGAAAGGATGGAATGACTGAAAATTTATTTACAAAAATTCCTAATGAAATGTGAATGAACAAAGAAAAAATTATAAGAATATTTACAATTAAAATATGGCAGGTAAAACATGTTCATTAGCAGCTAAATTAATGCAAGAAGTAAAAAAAAATGCTTCTTACTTTAACAAATATTCATTTTTCATAGATTTTAAAATGATTGTTGGAGGTGTCCTCGTGGTGTAATGGTTAAATTGATGGACTGCGGAATCGTAGTAAGTGAGTTCGAATTCCAGTCGTACTATTACGTCCACTTTCAGGAAAATACCCTTAGGAAAGGTATGAACCCCCTTATCCTCTGAGCTATGAGTTAAATAGTCCCACTACTGTTCTTCTAGGAGAATGGATTTGGCTTTTAATGACCTACAAAGGTTGATATGCTATTAAACAAAGAAACCAAACCAAACCAAAATGATTGTTAATTCAACAATGTAACTGCTATAATAAAGTGTACACTTATTTTTTGGTTTAACGTACAAAGCTGAGACTTCAATCTATTCATTTACTTTCTTCTTCTTCTTCTTCTTCTTCTTCTGATGATGATGATGGTGGTGAGGGTGATGATTTTTAGTTGTGATTTTAAGGTTAGAATTTAAACTTAAAATAAATCATTAATATTTTTATGTTCATTTTTTAAATCTTTTAAAATCTATTTAGGCATTAAGAGTAAAACTTATCAAAATTTTTTTAAATCCGAAAAAGTTCTTAAAACATGAAAAAATACACAAGAAAAGAATATACACTGAGAAGAAGGGAACTAAGATTTTATAAATTTACTTTATTAAGATAGTAATGATTAACTTAGCAATAGAAATTTAACTGAATTCTCCAAATCTGAAAAATTATTCCTAAAGGATACAAAGGTTTTTTTTAGTTGAAAACACCAATAATTATCACAGAAAATTTTTTTCAATTAAAATGGTGACATTACCTAAAATCAAACCATCACCATTTTTTTCTCCATCCAAACAATGAGCAGAGAATATTTTTCACAGCACTTATATACCCTGTGCCTCTCATTTAGACATTTTTGAAATATAATAATCTTATGATTTTTTTGACAAAATACAAGCCATTTTACATCAGCATTTATTCTATTTTTGGTTTATTTCATGGCTAAAGTATCGGTTTATGCAAAAAATTTGTTTGAAGACAATTTTTTTTAACGTTAACTTAATTGAATTTTATTTTTAATTCCACCAGCTTCAGTCAAAAATCATTTCATCTTCATAGAATTTTCAAAAATCTTTTTCAGCAAAGAACTGCTTTTGGTGCTGTTTGCAGTCTTTCAAAGAAATGAAATATACACTTATTCTCTTAACTAATTCCAAATACATTTTCATAGAAGAGACCTTCCTTCCAATATCATCATATACACACCATCATATGGTTTATATTGATTAGCTTAACAGTTAAAAAAATATGAACATTTATTTTTTGCTGCAAAGGACTGATTTATCACAAGTTTTAAAATTCACTGAAATAATCATAAAAAATACAACAGCAACATGTCATGTGAGCAAATAATTTATTCCTATATATATATTTTTCAATAATTATTAATATTTACACAATTTTTTAAAAGATCTTGAGTGTTTATATCTCTGTTTTATCAATAATTTTATATACATCTTTTGGCTCAACCTATGTGAGGTGATAGCTGTCACCTTGTTTTACATTGATCTATCCAATTAGAAACTTCAATTAATCTTTTTAAAAACATAGACTTGAAGATTGAATAAGTATAATCCCTAGGCACCTGGCTAAGCAAAGGCTCATGCTGGTGAGCAAATTCTTCAAGTTTAGTATGAGGAGAAGCAAAGTTTTTCAATGTCTTCAATGAAACAACTACTGACTTTTGAAATATACACATTGTGTGCAGCATTTGTTGATGGAAGGTTACAAAGTGCTTCCCACTGATTTTGTCTCTATATAACAAGTCATAGGCATCAAGCAGACCACTCTCATTATCAATCAGCCAAAATTTTCCTGTCTTTGGTGATTTACGCAGATTCCTTATGTGTTCTTGAATAATGCTTGGACGATTCTCTTTCATAGCAGCATCTTGCATACTGGCAACTCTGCAAATAAAAGATAAAAGAAGATCCATTAATTGATTAAAGTATTTTTGATCCTTTATCATTTTTATAGTATTAAAAAAAAATTGAGAGAAGAAACATATTTTGTAATTCTTTATTTCATTGGTAAGGAACACACATACATGTATGCACCCTTAAATATATCTTTTATAAAATGTATGTACATATATACAGCTGCCAGCTGGAGTGATAGTGCAAAAAGGTCATTTGCAATTTAGATCAATAGATCATTGCACTTCTTACCAAGATCAGGCCTTCTTACCAAGAGAAAGGAATCATCTAATAGGTTGGACTTGCTAACATTACAAAGAACAAGTGAAGTACTTTCTTCTAAGCGAATGAAATATCTATCATCTGACAAGGTTGCTAGTAAGATATATTCCAAATATATTCCAAATATATTCTTTAGTTCCCTTTCCATGGAAAAGTGACAGTAGACACCAATGCTCATATATTTGATATTCAAAATTCTTTTCTATCTTTTTAAATCCGCTGAGTCAGTAATTAGTTTTATAAACAGCTTTAAAAATAAAAATAATTTCTTTTTTTTTTTTTTTTTGATAGGATAGGACATTTGAAAATAGAGTTGAAGTTAAAATATAAATTATTAACTGACAAGATTAGATACGAAGATACTATCTAAATTAGTGTCAGGAAATAACATCTACCTGTCTGTTATAGGCAGATTAAGAGGTTATTTTGTAAAATCAAAATCAATGTGAATTACAAGGATCATTAAATAAGTTTCCAGACTTTTTTCGTATGGGCACTTTTATTGATAGTACACACATGAAACTTTAGTCCCCTTTAAAGTAATCTTCTCCAGCTGCAATGCACTTGTTGTACCGTTCCAACAACTTCTGGAAGGCCCCATGAAAGTCCTCTTGTGTGAGCATGTCAATGACCTTCGTTACAGCCTCTTTCATCTCCTTAATTGTCTCATAATGACAGCCTCTAAGCTTAGGGAATAAGCAAAAGTTACAGGGAGCAAGGTCTGGCCTATAGGGAAGCTGAGGAACTGTCTTGATGCCCATCTTGGTTAAATAGTCTGTGACAAGGATGGAGTTGTGGACTGGTGCATTGTCCTGGTGGAAATGCCACTGACCCGATTTGAAGAGTCCTGGCCTCTTCCGACGGAATCTCTTCCTGAAATCCCTTCAAAAACCTCAACATAGTAACCCTAACCCTAACCCTTTGGGCAATCAACTCTGGTGTATTGACTTCCTTGAATCTCTTATGCAACTCAAAAACTGATGCTCGATTCATGAAAGATGGTTGAAAAGTAGTCTGAAGCATTCCATATGTTTCTGTGGCATTTTTTCCAAGTTTAAAACAGAATTTTATTGCATATCGTTCTTCTAAAGTGTCAGATTGCATTTTTGAAATTCACCTGCTGGGACAATCAGGCTTTAGTAGGGTGTATTCCAATAGCTGCTGAAGCTGATCATTTAAACATGAAATCATAAAAATGGGTCAGTCATCTCATAAGAAGTATAGCAATAAGATACTGAATTTTCAAGAGTCTACGATAATTTTAAATACATGTACCAAAAAAGTCTGGAAACTTATTGAATGTACCACGTAGTTATAGATTTGTATTGATTTTAATCTGTCTCTCTTTCTTATTCACACACCTATGTATTGAAAATGAAGAACATTGTTAGTGCCAGGGTACACCACAAAAAACACCTGTGACTATAAATTGACTAGGGGTTGTCCCTGATACATAAAGGCTAAAATGCTGGATTTGCAACATCAAAATAAGTGAGTTTGAACTCCAGTTGTGCTAGTATGTTTACTTTCAGACTAATACCCTTGGGAAAGATATTAAACTCCTTATCACCCCATCTATTGGTTAAATAGTATCACAGGTATTTTTCTTCATGGCTTTGGCATCAGATAAACCCCATTAAACAAAGAGACCAAATCAAACCTTAAAATACATCTAAGATTAAAAAAAAACAACAGAATTAATCATGGCAACACTGTATAGAGAGCACTATAATCCATCAATCCATTAAAGATCAATTTAGAATATTTCCCCTTTCCACACTAAATTAGTGTTTAAAGAATGTGAAATACTAACAGACATAAGCATCAAAAAAGAAAAGAAAGAAAGAAAAAATGATATTTAAATTGAACTGATAAGGAATATAAAATTGTGAAGATCTTGTTTTTTACAGAATAATAAATTCAAACTCATGAGGCTATTTCTACAGAAAAACATGTCAATCTGACTTTCTATACTGTCTTCCTTTTCTCTTGCCTCACCCACACACACACTCATATATGAACATACTTGAATATACGTATAGATTTATGTATATATATATATATATATATATATATATATATATATATATATATATGCATGCATATGTATGTATATATGTATATATGGATATATATATATATATATATATATATATATATATATACATATATATGCATGCATATGTATGTATATATATATATATATATAAATATATACATATATATGCATTATCTATATAGTATAGATTTATGTATATATATATATATATATATATATATATATATATGCATGCATATGTATGTATATATGTATATATGGATATATATATATATATACATATATATGCATGCATATGTATATATATATATATATAAATATATACATATATATGCATTATCTATATATATGAATTTATGTATATATATATATATATATATATATATATATATATATATGCATGCATATGTATGTATATATGTATATATGGATATATATATATATATACATATATATGCATGCATATGTATGTATGTATATATATATATATATATATAAATATATACATATATATGCATTATCTATATATATGAATTTATATATATATATATATATATATATATATATATGCATGCATACATATATATAGATATATTTTGGTATATGTATAACCGGCCCTTTAGCCTAATGGGTAGAGTGTTCGCCAATAGTCTGAGAGACTGGGGTTCAATCCCAGTCGAGTCATACTAAAAACTCAAAATGGCATTTGATGCTGCCTTGCTTAACACTCAGCATTATAAGGTAAGGAACAAGGGTAAAGTGGAGCAATCCAGGGAATGGAGTTGCACCCTCCCCTACAACTTTGTGTAGAAGCTATTGCAAAGGGTGCCTTAGGGTTATCCTTAACTACAGTCGCCAACTTTACTTTATTTATAACCAATGGATATATATATATATATATAACATTGTCTGTAATTAAAATTTTGACACCAGTAAAATAAAAGATTCAGAATTGAGATTTTGTACACTGACTCTGGATGTGAATTTCCCTTCCAGTTCTTTGTTAAGTGTCTGGATAACATCGTCTGGTCAGTTAATTCAAATATTACATAAATAAATTAATTCTTTATAATTAGATGTATTTATATTAGCTGAAAATTTGTGAATACAACAAAGGGTTCTTTGATGATGATGTTGCATTTTGATTAAGTATTATCACAATAACAGAATAGCAACAATGTCTGTTACCGCTGGAGTGTTCTTGATTAGTGGTAATGATACTTTGGCTCTGAAAGTATGCTTAAAGCACTCTGATAGCCAATAGTGAACATATAAATACATACATAAAAACTCTCTTCTCTTACATTGAGATTGATGATAGTCAAGGGTAAGATATCAGACTGACATAAGGTCAGCTGGGCTTCAATCCCAACTTGAAGCATCTCGTGTGTCTAGCCACACTGAAGAGTTGTAATACAATGAAACAGTCTATCTGTGGATGACAATATATATATATATATATATATATATATGTTTGTGTGTATATTTAGGTATGCATATTACCTACATATCATCATCATCATCATTATCCTCATCAAGTTGTGTTGAAACCACGGATTTCACTGATTTTTTTTCTCTTGTTATCCCTATCATCCATTGCTCAATACAGGGCCTCCAAACTACATCCAGCATCTGTGCAGAACTGATATAAATAAGTTCTTGCTGGTCAGCCAAACTTGCTTGTTCATGGAAAAGGGTTCCTAGAAGAATGTTACTCATAAATTTGTCTTTGCTTCTCCATCAGTGCTTCACATGTCTTGTTCATCTTAGTTTTTGAGATGGGAGTTAAGTGGCTATTCAGCAGTTGTTTTGCGGGATGTTGCTTCTGGGATTTATTCAAAACAGCACATAGCATTCTTGTGTAGTTCCTATCTAGCTTTTTCTCTGTGTGTTTTGTTAACATCCAGGTTGTGTATCCATATAGCAGTATTGATACAGGCACAACTTGGAAGAAATCCCATTTTATTTTATTGGACAGCTCAGACATCCATATGACTGATAAATTGTCAATAGCAATCTACTAAGTGAATGCTGGCATCACTTTCAGGAGATAAGATATTGTTACCAAGGTATGTAAACTTGTCAACTAATTTGAGTGGCTAGCCACTTAAAGTCAAAATGACTCCTCATTGAAAACACATGTATGTTTTATTTGCATTCATGTGGAGGCTAATGTTTCCTGCTTCTTGCTCTTGGATTTGTAGTAGGGATTCAGCTTGGGCAGGTGTATTTGCATGAAGAGCTTGACAATCTGTGTAATCTGATTCTGTTATAGTTTCTGCATGATTTTGTTTGCTTCTTGCCTTTTTTAGTGTAAAGTCATTTTCTTTTATTAAATCTCTCAATGTTCGAAGTATTTTGTTTTTATATATATATATCATTATAGCTGTAACAGTTTCTTTGGGGAGACCATATGCTAGTAGTATTTGCTCCATCTTCTCTCTGTGTATGGAGATATCTACAAATAATGCTGTTGCCTTGAGATTTTTTACACGTACTCCTTCCATCATTCAATGTATAGTTAAAATCTGTGAAGTTGTAGATTGATACCTCCAAAAACAGCACTGATTTTTTCAAAGAATTTTCTCAATTTCAGGTTTGATACAATTGAGAAGCAGAAAATTATAAACATTAGCTGCTATAGTATCAAGAGTTATGTCTCTGTTGTTCTTAGTGATTCTGAGGTAATCTTTCTTGAGGAAGAGAAGATGCATTCTTTTGTCCATTTCTCAATTGTATTTTATTTGTAGACAGTATTACATAATCAAAGAAACATAGTCAGTACATATACATCTGGTGATATTTCGTCAAGGCTTGCAGCTTTTCTGCTTTTAATTCTTTTTAGTATGATATCGAGTTCTTCCACAATAAACTATGCTAGTTTGATTTCTACATGGCTATTAATTTTTTTGATAGGTTTATCAGTGACAATTTGGGGAGTTAGCAAGCAGATTCTTGAAATATTCTTTCTACTTCTGTATTCTTTCTTTTTGGCTGACAGCTTTTACCTTTACTCTTGAGGTGTTCTTCCTTCTATTTACTTCATTTACTGTCTGCCGTGCTAATTATGATTGTCTATCTTCAATTGAGTTTCTTATTTTATTAATTTAGCCTTGAATGTATTCTAGTTGTTCCTTTTGGCATGTGTTTAGTTATCTCTGGGATTTCTGGGCAATGGCATTTGTTGGGTTCCTTTTATTAAGTAAGGATGCTATTTTCATGTCATCGCGTTTTTCTCTAATTGCTATTAATTCTCATGGAACTCATAATTTGGCTCTTGGTTTGGCTGGAATGCAGTCGGCTGCTACAATATAAGCGATAACGAAGTTTTCATATTCATCATTCAGAGTATATGTTTCTTATATCTTATGAAGAGTATCAAACTTGTTTCTTACAGTTACCATATATGACTTCGAATACCCCTATTAATAGGTGAAGAGCAGTCATATTGTAAGCTTTAACTATTTGTGTCTTATTTCTGCGTTGGCTCAGGCAAATCTTTGCTGAGGCGATTCTGCAATCAGAAGATACTCCTTCAAAAGAGGAGTATGCTTTGCAGTTCACTGTGCTATTTATCCACTTTTTGTTTTTGAATATATTATCAGGGTGGGCTTTAGAGTAATTTGAGAAGACGTAGGTCTCAAGTTTTCCGTTTTTTTTTTTCTTTTTACTTTTTTAATTTAGTATCTAGGTATACTAGTAATGCTAATGTCAAAATAAACGGACGTCTTTTTCATAGCTCCAAGAAAATAGTATATTTTAAGGTAAATAAGGAAAGTGATGATATCTATTTATTTATTCTTTCTATCTTATTCTTTAATCACTAATCAAATTATATATAATTATATATTTATTAATTATTTACAAGTTTATGATTAGTATTTGCTTATTTGCAATATCAAACTGATACATGAATTGATTTATTTAAAAAAAATGTATATTGAATAACCTTGTAACTAGAAGCTTTTTTTCCACACACGGAAGTTGCTTTTTACCTGATTGCTGTTGCCTGCCTAAAGTAGCATATATCCAGCGGCATTTTCGTCAAAAAACCAAGCTTGGTGGTCATCGGGGGTGGGATCAAAGTGTTGTATGAGCTTTGCATAACCTTACTCTCTTACTCCACTCCCCGTACCGAGTTCCGACTGAACGTTCACGCTCGCTCGTGATCCTGCACAACCATGGTTTATATAGCAAAGGAAACAGAAAACATTCTAGCAGCTTGTGATCCCACTTAACTGCGGTCGACCCTGCGAAGGAAGTCAAACATTCAAGACTGCTTGTGATCCCGCGGTCGAACTAGCAAAGGAGGCCGATTACATTTAAATCCACAGCCGAAGCGCGTACATGCAAGTTCGTTGTGATCCTGTCTAACTACGGTTGACCCTACACAGTAAGCTAAACACGTGCAATCTAACGGCTGAAGCCCTCACATACTAGCTCATAGTGATCCCCCTAAATCGCGGTCGATTCTGTGTAGGAAGCGGACACGTTCTAGCTTGCAACCGAAATTGTCCTCAGCAAACTACGTTCAAGCTCGCAGTCAAACTCGACCTCTGCAGGTCACGTTCCTGCTCGCAGCCATTCCTGCCGACTGCTGAAGACGTTCCAGCTTTCGGCCGTAGTGGTTTCCTTCGCTGACCACGTTCCTGCCGACCCAGTCATCCGTTGACCGCATGATTCCATTTGTCTCGACTCTCTGGCGATCATCTATCTACATACAAACTGTTCTTATTAGGGCAAGCATAATAGAGAGTATTTTCTTTACAACTACGAACCATCGTTCCAGTCTGGATACATTCCCATTCTGCCTACCATACCCAATAGTCTTGTAACAGAAAGAAATAATTTCAAATTTATTGTTTAGCGCGGGGATTATTTTGGCCGTTGAAGTTTCGATTTATAATTTAGACCAATGAGGATGATTGATGCCATTCTACTCGGATGACTTTCCCGGGTAGTATAAAAGGCCGCGCAAACGCTCTCTCAGCTATCTTCCTTACTCATTCTAGCAGCAGAACAGACCATCATTCAACATGAGGAGAACGCATCCAATTTTTGAACCATTGTTTTCTCTAGAAGATCATTCCTTTATCATTCATTCATTCCTTTTAGACCAACTGGTCCTCGAAGCTTCAAGTTGGATGCTTAATTCCTGCTATAACATCCGCAACTGCTTTCTTCCATTTGTACGACTCACAGTACAGGGTTATCTTTCAAGCTGACATCAAAGTTTTTGGAAACTCATCAATATTCTCGTCCACTCATTTGTTTTACTCCTTTCTTAATGTAACAGGACAAGACAACCAATTTGTCTTGTTATTAAAGTCTTGATCCAGACCTCGAGTCGACCAGCCGACTACCCGAACAACGATCCAGGCCTACCCGATACCGATCCTGACCAACCTCAACCGAACGAAGAATCCAATATCATTTCCAGCCTTATTAGTTTTTCAAATGTTGTTTTCTTAAATAAAGATGACGTTTATTGAACTTACCATCTTCGTGTTTGTCTCCTCATTGTCTTAACTGTCGTCACATTACTTCTTTTTCAATAACCTTGCGGGGTCGTTATCCTCATCAGCCTCACAACAAACTTATGTTATGAAAATTAACTATATCATATTTAACTTAATAATAAATTTGATACAAGTGCCCAAGCTTATTTATTTATTTATTTATTTATTCATAGTTTAACATTCTGTTGTCGTTGCCCACTTGCTACTCACAACAGGAATCATTGTTTAAAAAAAAGATCAGCGTCATGTATGTCGTCAGCGAACGGAAATTTTTTTTACCGCAACAGGAAGCAAACCTAAATATTGACACAAAAGATCACCACTAAGTTTGTCAGCGAATGGAATTTTCTGTAACCAGCTTGGAGGCTATTTTCAAGACAAATAAATTCGGCAAACCGTCTCAAAAAATATTTTCTAACTGTTGAGCAGAGTGGGTATGTGGGGTATGTTGTTAAAGTGCAAATAATATAGACGACGTAGACAAAAAGAAAATTCACAAGGCAATATAAAACAAAATAAATCTATATATTAATAAGCCAAAAAAGGAAACATTACAAAAACAGTGGGAATGTCCGAATTTTGTTTGCTAAATATTCGTGTGTGTGTGTGTGTGACTAACACGAATATTATGGTAAAATAGTATTTTTGCTTGAAATAAAGGGTAAGAATGTAAGTATATTTTTATGCTAGTATGTACGTATATACGAGAAAGTAAAATATTAAAAAGTGTCCTGCGCGACTATATATATGGGTTGACTTAGTATTCCACGCGAAGTACAAATACACATGAGAACGACAATGTATTTTTGCGAGCCGTGTGTTTTTCCACGTTGACAGTTTGTTTTCATCGGGATGTGACGAAATGTGCGCGTGCGTGAGACTGGAACACGTCAGAACAAGAGAGAAAAAGAGTGAGCCCTCTAAATCGCAGACTATATAGGCATACAAGTCTAGTGACCGGCTCCAAAACGCAAGACTTATTTTGCACGGGACAAAATCAAATGCGCGGACATAGTTGGAGACACAAGGCACGTAATTTCTTCGTCCAATAGGTTCCTGAAACCAATTAATTTACCGACGTCCGTTTCAGAAATAAGTGAGTCATGGATTCTATTTTTCTGGAATTTTTGCACCTCGCACGCATTTAAAAAATATAGGCGTGTAAATCCGAGAACTATTTGCAGATTTCTCTTTGCCATATAATGAGTTGCTTCATTATCAGAAATAATTAAAGAGAAGCTTTCTGTCCAAGATCGGACACGCCCAAACCCGGCAAGTACTCTATCTCGGCTATAAAACCAGCAGTCTCTAATGATTAGAATTAGGTTGTGACCCACCTTCGGGCCAGCCCCACCCCGGCATTTGTGCCGGGTGGTTGTGTTTGCATACAATGACACTTTGGCCTCAGTGGCTGTCTCTCCAGATCTTTGCCTACTTGCAGGACTAAGTTTATTTGCTTGGTGCTTGAGGCACCCCATTAGAGGAATGCTGTTATGTTTTCTAGCTTTTAGGGGTTAAGAATTTTTCCACCTGCTGCGCATGAGTCTCGATTTGTGTGCAGTCCTCACCATAAAACGGCCTTGTGCTATATTCTGACACGGTGGGATGTCAGATAAATCGTAAAAAGCAGTTTGCGACTCGCTTTCGGACCAGCCGCAGTTCACAGACAAGATTTGTTAACAGATGTTTTGGGATATGAATTCAAATTGAACTAAAACTTTGGAGCTAGTAAATCTATGACCAACAAAGTCACCTGGCTTTGTGTCGGGAGACTTAACAGTGACTAACAGAGTTCCCATTGCACCTAGTGAACCTATTACCAGCATTGACTCCTCAACCTCCACCTCCCTAACCCCCACTATAAAAAAGACCTTGTGTTAAATCCTTCCTGGTGGGAGGCATGGATAAATAATACTTTCGGATCGACCGCTTGGCATTCGTACCAATCGTTTGTGCTTGCATTCTATGACGCCTTGGCCTCAGAGTCCCCTCCCCCCAGATCGTTGCCTGTTTACAGGACTAAGTTTATTGCTTGGTGATTGAGGAGCCCCAAAAGAGGAATGCTGACAAGGTCAACAATTTTTGCTCCTGCTGCGCATGTGTCGATTCGAGCGTGGCCCTCACCATAAAACGCCTTTGTACCATATTGATGGGCTTACTCACGAAGACAAGCTTTATTTAAAACATTGCACAGATGTTTTTGGACATAGGTTTACATTACACAAGACCTTCGGGTCTGGTGAACCTACGATCCGCACTGAAACCTTCTCGTTCCCGTCCCCATCCCTAACCCCAATATAAAAAATACTTTGTGAGAAATCCTGCCTGGTGGGAGGCTGGGATAGATAAAAGGCCTTTCACTGGTACCTGCTTACACCCTTCAGACGCATTTTCCCAGCCACTAGCTGCAGATGCCAAGGTCCTGCCTTCCAGTTTCAGTCCTTTTCAGGAGTAAACTTCGAAAGTCTTTACAGTACTTTTCAGGATAATAAGTCTTACTTCCACTCTTCAGCCCTTTTTAGGTACTTTGGAACAACACCACAAGGATGATGACCAAAAAGCCAGCCAGACACAACAGGCAATCGGAGCAAAGGACCAGTCCACGAGCAAATGCCACTGGTCGGACTATCGTCGACTCTTCGAAGCCAACATCGACCAAACCCCCGGTCAAGGCCAAGAAATCAATCATTATGCTTCTGAGACCTGGCATTGGTTACATAGTTACATCTGCAACCTGCCCCGAACATTAATACTTGTTCCTGATCCTAGAGACTCGCTATCGCCACGAACTATTTGATCGCTGAATCTACACTTTCGACACAGCAAGGATTTTATACCAAAGCATCGACTTTATACAGCAGCAATGACTCTATACAAATTCTTCATGTATCTTTCGCCAAATAAAAACTTGGCATTTTAATTTTAACCATCTCGCCTTTGTCGTTTTTGACTGGTCTGTGTCACATCACTCCTTGGGCACCTCGGGTGGTGTAATGGTTAGCAAGGTAGACTAGCAAACCTACATGAGTGAGTCCGATTCTCATTGGGTGCTCAATTCATGCGGCCTTGTGCTACATCTAAGCAAAAAAGCTTAGTAAATTACCTGTGTCACATCACTCCTCATTTCATTAATATTTGCGGGATTGACGTATTTATCGGTTCCGCAGCAATATAAATCGGTAAGTTAACCTCGGTACATCGCATTTTGATTTTTAACTTTACACAGAATTTATTTCGCAACAGTTATTGTAAATCTGAGAATAAATTTTTTTATTTATTGCGGACTTTTTGTCTTCATCTTAGTAGTTTTTTTTTGTGTGTGTTGTTCCTTCTTCTTCACCACGTTTCGGCCAAATTTCACCTCTGGCCTTCTTTAGGTGATTTAATCGCGACCTCGGATCGGAATGCTGACTCTTGTATCCGTGTCCCCAGTAATTACTGCCTTCCATAGTTGTTGTCTATCGCACCACGTTTTTGACCAAGTAAACCTCTATCTGACTTGGGTTGGAATTGAAACCGCTATCTTCTGACAATGCTCATCTGGAACCGTAAAAAACGTGGTGCGAAGGCAGTAATTACTATATATATATATATATATATATATATATATAAGGGTATATCAACGGGATCCATGAGAAGCAGCATAGTGATTATGAAGTAAGGCGGATGAATTCCTGTCAACCCCTGTGATTAAACTGTATAGGATTTACATATATTTTAAAATGGCCGTGATACCACTTGTTCCCGAAACAAAGATGGCGGACGTCGGTAAAGTAATCAGTCTCGGGAACCTATTGGTCAGGAAAGTAACATGATTTGTGCTCACAACTACGTCCGCCACTTTGATTTTGTCCCGCGCATTTGGAGCCGACCGCATGAAAAGGATTGCTTATATGTACTCTCGTCTTCCAAGAATTCACTCTCTTACATTTTGACTTCCAGAGACAGCTTGACCTTGCCATTTAGTAAGACATAATTCAATACGCGTAACATGGATGCGTATATAACCTTTTATATACAACCTTTTTCTTTCCTGTTCTGCCTTTTTGGTTAGACTTGTTCTAACCTCGAACACAGCCTTAGAAATTTCATCAAACCCCGAAAGAGACAAACAACCGACATGGGAGAAGACACATTCCTCCTAGAATACATTGCTATATTTTTGTATATCGATAACTTGCATGAAATACTTAGTTCACATACATTTCATTGTCTACAGGACACTTTCAGTATTTAGTCTTTTCCCATAATATGTATGTTACTTACATACACTCACGTACACACACAAAGGAATATTCAACAGACTATATTAGAATATTTGTAATGTTTCTTTTTTCATGTATTTGTTGATATATAAATTTAATTTTGTTTGTATTGCTTTGTTTTGAATGTTCTTTTGTCTGCATCATTTTACTTTGTTTGCTTTTCAATAATGAGCCAACTTAATTTATGGGGAACAAACTATCAACCAAACATACCACCACAAAATGGGGGACCAAAAATATTCACCAAACAGCTGATATCTTTACCTTCTTCAACAAGTTATCTTCCCTTGTTCGCTACATTCCCAAACACATCATTCTAATCATCAGGAGAAACAAACGTTTAAACAGGCAAAGACGAAATAACAATTTGTCTTAATTGGAATCATTTTGAGATGAGGCTTCTTAATCTGAGAATTAACGTGGTGCGATAGACAACAACTATGGAAGGCAGTAATTACTGGGGATACGGTTACAAGACTCAGCATTCCTATCCGAGGTTGCGGTAAATCACCTGAAGAAGGCCAGAGGTGAAATTTGGCCGAAACGTAGTGAAAGAAGAAACAACACAAAAAAAACTACCAAGATGAGGACAAAAAGTCCGCAATAAATAAAAATTAATTCTCACGAAATAACAAATTCGGCAAACACAACTCGTGATGCAGAAATGGGGAATATCTAGTAAATTTTTCACTCAAATATATATATATATATATATATATATATTTGAGTGAAAAATTTACTAGATAGATATATATATTCCCCTACCCCCATAGGGTTGAGTTCTCTAGCGAATGAAGTAATCGTGTTGCCATTAGCGTTTATTGCAAGTCTCTTCATATATAAATTGAGATCTCGGTAGCCGTTAAAACGGATGTATGTAAACAATAGTAATTGTGATTCATAACCATTTAAAATTTACTTCGCTCCTACTGGTTCCTCGTGGCTCTAGGTTTAGAGACTTGGATTGGTGTTTGAGTCCACCGGGTTTCAATCCCAGCTACAGGAAGCTAGTATGTCTAGCCACACTGATGAGTACTGATAGAACGAAACAGATCTGTCAGTGGATGACTATATATATATGTGTGTGTATGTGCGTGTGTGTGAAAAAATTTTATGCCATGAATGTTATAACAGGTATTGTTGTAGGAAATAGATTTAAAAAAAGACCATGAAATGTTGTAGAGAAGGAACATGTCCAACCGATAGAAAGTTATAGTGAAAGAGGAAAGAAGAAGAAAAAGAAAGTAATGTAGTCTACTTAGTTATTACTTGTAGAATATCATAGATATATTTGATTGTCTATGAGATTATTTTTTCTAGAAAAGCTTGTAAATAACATACTTATATCTATTGAAAGACTTCTTGAATTAAAAAAAATACTATGAACATATGTTGTTTTTTTAACCAGCAACTGATTTAAAGTCTCTGACACAAATTTGGTAGACAAGATATTCAAGCTTATGGGAAAGAGCCATGATCCAGTTTCCATTTAATTTAGTCTGTCTTCTATGTCCTCCCACTAATTTGCATTTTTTTTAATGATTGGCTTGACAGATGTTGTGATAGCCATTTCATTATCTACCAGGAGTATATGAATAGCTTTTCATTTCAGTTTTCCTTAGGTAGATTTTCCCACAGGGATTACAAGTTAATTCTCAGTTACCTTTCAAAGGAGAAAGACCAAATTGAATATCTTTCCGAGCATTTCTTTTAAGTTATTCATTTTCAATCCAAGATTACTCAAATACAATTTTTCATAGATAAACCAGTTCCTTTAAATGACCAGGATCACTTGCCTAAAGCTCTCAATCATCAGCAGAGATATTTTGATATTTTTTTTTGTCTAAATTTCTGAGACGAAGCTAGATGAGTTTTATCATTAAGGGTTTTTGGACTATTGTCTTCATTTTTATTGTTATTTGTACAACGTTTCGGCCGATAGGTCCTCCGGCCTTCTTCAGGTGTTTGTCGAACTTGGGAACCTTCACGGAACTTCGAACTACGTCCTTTATTGAACCCACAGGAGTCACCTGTTCTGATTCCTGTATTTTGGAGGTGCCCATGGTGTAATGGTTATCATCATTAGAAATGAACACAGCGACATGAGTTCAAATCCTGGACAAGGCTAATTGCATTTCACATAGCACTAATACCCTTGGGAAAGGTATGAATCCAATTTAATCTCCCTTCAGCTATGGGTAAATAGTAGGGCAGACTAGGTTCTTCAGCTTTGGGGAGGCAACTAGTCTAGGAGAAGGAAAACTCTGAATTGAAACCTGTTAAACTCTGCTTAAAAAATTGAACTTGTGTCATATCCTGCCTGAGCGGGGGGGTTGGTAAATATGTTTAAGTATTCCTGTATTGTTACTCACCTGCAGTCACGATTGAACCTGCAGATGATTGTCTCCTTAGAAGCTTAGGGAACCAATGCCTATGACCGTTACGCTATGCATCATTTTTTTTTGTGAGATATTTAAACAGTCCTTATACCTCATTTTTGGCTTATGGGGAAGTTTGTTTCCATTTACTATTTTTTCTATTAAAACAACTGTTTGGGAAGTATATCATCATCCATTCTAACTGTGTCTACTTTATTTTAGCCTCAGCTTCAGGTAATTCATGTTTTACACCCATAAAGTTGTCAACTCACAATCATGATATACTTTTATCTTTGTACTTTGAGGATATTCCCTGCCGCCTCCAAAAGTGTCACTCCAGCTTTCCAAAAACCTCACTGACTTTTTTGATTCTATGTGAGATCTCACAGTCCAGGGCACAAAACCTGTTGATTGTATGTCCTAGATAGATAAACATGTCAGCCTCTAATTAAACAGTTTCCACATATGTATATATTTTGTACACAATAACAGTAAATATTGCTTGCCAAGTGAAAGTTGAAACAGTGTTATTGTTTTTTTAGACTAACTGAAAGTCCCAAAGCAGTGCAGATTTTCTTAATTCAAGCTATGAGGTTCTACATCTATTCTTCAGTGTGGGCTGTGAGTTCACAATTGTTTATATATAAATCCGTTCTCGAAAATACAAAAGAAATTACCAGAGGCGTATCTTATATAGATGCTACAATCACAGTCCTTAAAAGCCATTGGGAAAATCATTGCAAAGCATATTGCAAACAAGGTGGCAGCTAGGATGTCCTGCTGCTTGACTGATATTGGTTTTGACAGCTTTCCACCCATATTAACCTAAGCTCTCATGCCATGACAGAAAGATTAAAGTATAGTTATAAGATTTTCAGGACAACAAAATTCCTTTACATCTCCCATAGAGTAGTTTGATTTATAGAATTAAATGCTATTGTTAGGTTAATAAAGTCTTGATACAAATCCATACCCTGTTTTATGTACTTTTCCTGTTACTGTCTTGTGGAGAAGAACATATCATTGGCACCATGATCAGTATAGAAACCGGATTGCAACCCTGGATGGACATCATCAGCAACGTGACAGAGTATACCAACTAACAAGATCCTACATAAAACTTTACCGACCATAGGCAACAAAGCAATACCTCAATAATTTCCACAATCATCTCTACCATCTCTGTACAGAATAATCACAACAGCATCTAGCCACTCTCCCAGAATACACTCATAAATCCAAATATCTATACATGATGGGCCTCACGGGGATTACTGTGTCTCCTGTTACTAAGTGAAGTCCTTTAATTACCTTGTCAGACTTGTATAGAACAATCTTCACAGTATCAGCCATAAGACACTCAGCCACTCTGCCATAAGACACTCATACATCCAAATATCATCCAACAATTAATAAAGATAGCAGAGAATATTTATCCACTTTATTTGAATAATTCAGCATTAATACTATTTATCCCTGGGGATTTTTCACTATTTAATTTCTATACACTTATCCTCGCCAAATGAAAGAGTATTTGCCAGCTAATCTTTCACTGGGTTATTGGGTGGGGGTGGGGTGGGGGTTCATGAAACTTTCATCAACAGTAGAAGCACAATTTAGAATCTCGTCAAAGTACTCCTGCCTTCTTTTCAAGATACTGGCTGGGTTGTGGGCAAATTTTTTCCATCTTTGGAGCATAGCAGTGTTACTTGCAAAAAATATCAACTTTATTGTTCTGTTAGTATTTTATATAGACAATTTGTATAATTCAAATCTCATGCAGCTGGTATCCAATCAGACTTACTTCTCCACGATTTATCTTTCCATTTCATACAATATCTGCTGCATGCAGGTCTTTGCTCCTTTCACCTCAGTACCAAGTCTGTTTCTTTTTTTAACAACTTAGTTTTTCAAAACCTTTACAAGTCCAAAACACAAGCTCCCAAGCTGAAGTGACCCAGAAGGAATCTACCTAAATCAGACTGCCAATTTTCTGGCAGGATTTAACTCGTTCTCTGTGAACTCAGTGTGAAAATATCTCTTCACCAGATCCAGAATTTTAACATTCTAACATTCCAAGTGACTAATATTTAGAATAAAAGAAACTATTTAAGTTGTTTAAGAATTCTTTCACAAATGAATTTCCAACATACATAATCAAATTGCCATAAATTATGGCCCCCATTGTCAACAATGATTGCATAATAAAAACAATTGTGTGACATGTTTCAGTTAAGTAGTTTCTCAACTGTACTTTTCCCAGAGTATTTCTTTTGATTATTTTTCCTTTTTTTTTAATTACAATTTCATTTTTTGTGGGGCTTTTGTTTTTAATTTTCTTCTTGACAACTAATAGGCAAAGAATCATGAATTTTGTTTCTTCATTTATTTTTTGACTAGTTTTTTTTTCATTTCTTCAGCCATTATAATACAAATTCTACTTGACAGGTTTTTTTTTCACTTTTTTACTAGGATGATAAGAAGGACAATGTTTCAAAAATTAATTCTTTGTTCGTAATCATATGGGTTTTGGTAGTTATTTTGGAGAAGGCAAATATTTATTTCATGGTAAAAATAAGACAATGTCTTATTTTTACCATGAAATGAATTTTAACATTTGTTTTAGTTAAGAATTAAACAAAGAGAGTTTTTCTGTAAAAGTTTGATGGTATAAATAGCTGAAAATTGAATTAATAGAGTTTGGATTTTCCAGTATGGAATGGTTTACAAACATTACTTTATAATACATTTACTTATATGCACTTAAAGGCTATCTTTTGTGGTAATTAATCTTGATGTTGAGTCACATTCTTTTTTTAGAATTCATATTTTAATTAATTGCAAATATATTAATAAGTAAGAAGAATTACCCTATAATTAACATTTTGAAATTATTTCCATTTAATCCTGAACATAGATTCCACACTATTATCATTAAGTTGTATATAGGAAATCGGTTGATGTTTCTTAAAGTATTTTAGTGCACGTTTTTCTGAAAGAAAGACAGTATTGGAAGGATTTTTTGAGTGGCTTATTGATATTTGGTTGGCATGGCACTTTTTGAATTATTGTAATATAATTATGGAATGATTTTTTCATATTAATCATTTTTCGTTAATTATATTTTATCATTCACTTTGGTTGGGCTTTGAACTATTCAGCTCTTAGTTCAGGTGCATAGCAGTGGGTACAGTTTACGCTCATGCGCAAAGGATATGACAATCACAATTGTCATAATAAACCCCAGATAGTAAATGGGGCTGGAGTGTGAATGACATCATGCCTAGAAGCGATGATCCTGAGAATTTGAAGGTTTTGAAAAAGAGTCAGTTGGGAGTTGACTGTGGGCCAGGCAGGCAGACAATTGAGTCTCTGCCATTGGGGCATAGAGAATTGAGTTCTCTTCCATGGTGTTGAGAAGTTGGGGTCTGACAATGAAGTTGAGAAGTTGGGTCCAAGCATGGTGTTGAGAAACTGAGATTGGACCACAAGATAGCCAAGTGTTGGGGGTGTTGTTAGCATAGTATGATACAAAAGACTTTTAAGAATTGTCTCTCTCCTTATGTTGAAGAACCGAAGTCCAGAAATTAATAAAACGTTCGTACCTGAACAACAGAGCTGTCAGTGTATTTGAGTCTGCCAATTCTGTTTTGTATTCGTATATGTACTGTTGTTATTGATATCATTATGATTATAGCTATACAACATTATAAGATGAAACAAAGTGTTTTTTCAGTTGAGAATTCTTTTAAATCAAGAATAAGAATAAATACAAATCTTTTAAGTGGTAAAAAGTCAGACATTAGAATACAATGTTTTAGATTCTTCTAATGTCAGTATAAATTATCACAAATAATAAAGTGAAGAGAAAATAATTACAATAAAGAGAAGAAAAAAACTTAGTTTTGAATGAAAGTAAAGAGCTGTTCCATTCAATTGTCAATTTAATTTTTATAATATCAAGGAAACTTTGCATAAAAAAATATCTACTTAATAACAAACACTGTAATATCTAATTTTTGTTCCTGCTTCTGTAAAAGATTCCATTAATTTTTATTATCATTCAATAGTTAAATTCATGCAAAAGTTGTAAGTTTTTATTCTGCTATTGAAAACATTTATTTTTAAAAATAAACTTTTGTACTATACTGCATGAGAAGTTTCTAATCTATAATCGAGAAAGCATAGATCATTTTGCCCAGACAGTTGCAGCTGTGGAATACACTGACTGCATCTCTGCAAAGGAGTAAGACTCTCCCAACGAGCGTCTTGGATATGATACTAAATAATCTTGATGGTGAGACTTCTGTAATGTTGGAGTTTGGGGAATGCAGAGTATCCCTTTATTGCCATTGCTCCCATGTACACTCTGTCTCGGGATGGTAGCATCTGATAAGGTCTTATCTATGGGTCAAATAGAACTAAACTGTATAATCATGCTAAAGCGAATTATTTGAAATTAACTGTTTTTACATTTAACTGTGTAAACAAAAACTGAACTTATGCTAAACTGAATTGTTTGAAATAGAAGTTTTTTAACATTTAACTGGGTGTAAACAAAAAACTATACTTATACTGAAATGAATTGTTTGAAATAGAACTGTTTATATGTATAAGAATGGATTTGGCATTAATAACCTATAATGGCTGATATGCCATAAAACCAAACCAAATCAAATCAAACCATTGATCATTACAGAAACATTTTGTTCATTTTAGGATGAAAACCACTTTACTAATATCTAACAAGTAAATGAATAAATAAAAAGTAATTTTTGTCTGAATTTCTGGGATGAAGAATAATCATTATTATATATTGATGCACTCAGGTGAGTGGTTTTTGGTTTTTATAGTTACAATGAATTGAAAAGTATGTTCTGTTTAAAGTTATTGAAGATGACAGATTACAACTGCCAAAAAATTCTGGCTATAACAACTAAGATAAAGACACTTATCCAAATAAATCAGGTTATAATAAGTAAAAAGTAATATCATACATGCACGTACAAAAGAAAGAAGACTATTGAAAAAAAAATTCTTACGACATTAGTTGTCAGCTTATTTGATGGATTGATTGATTTTAATGGCATGTCAATTCATTTAGGGTTATTTCATGCATAGTTATTTAGAGAACTGTTCATTGTACATTTATATTCACATTTTTTGTATGGTTTCTAAAGAGTTTTTTTTTGTACTCTGTCTTATTGAATATAAATAATTTTTAAACAGATACATTTGGCCCATAGATGTGACCCTAACAGGTACTAACACTTCAGGTCACTGTAGATCTGGGAGTATTGGCATGAAGGGGTACTCTTCTCTTCCCAGATCTCCAGAACTGGAGCCTAACCATCAGATACTGTTTAATGTCATAGTCAGGACACCCTTTTTCATTGGGTCTTATCAATTTCCAGGGGAAACAGTGTATTCGATGGCCTGCTCTTCAGCTTATTTGGGTATTATAGATTAACAAATGAGTAAATACATTTGAAAATTTAAAAAAAAAATGTTTAACTAATATCAAGAGAATTTCATAGTAATCACAAATTATGCAAAATCCCATGATTATATTCTCATTTATATTACTATGTTGATAACCAGATTAGTAGATTAGTGAAAAATCCATTTGGAGTTGCAATTTAACCTAACTCACAAATTTTTGGGTGAATGAATTCCAAGTAGTAAATTGACAAAATTGTCAGTATTGGTATTCGATTAAATATTTTATATATATCCTGAAAAGTATAATTTCAAAAGCAATTTTTAGATGATAATCAAGGTTTCTTTCTTTGGTTTTCTTAAATTATTTATCTATTTTGTTAGTAGCAATAATAAAGTTAATTTTTATGAAGACACTAAAAAAGTAATCTATCCCAAAGAGGACAGTTCAGCAAATAATGTTGGACACTATTTTCAAATGAATTATTATAGTGTAGAATCCCTTATTAAAAATATTTACAAGTAACATTCAAATGAAGAAATAGAAATCTATTCATACAAAAATTTACCCCTTATATGTAATGTTAGCATTCTGTTGTAATTACAGTAAATTTATGGTACTCATATTTAATATATAAAATTGCTTTATCTTTCATAATGTTCTCAAGAGAAAATATCATACAGAAAAATATAGATATATGAGATATGAAACAGACAAGAAACTGAGTGACATTTTCTATTAATGTGGTGCAAAGATATTGGGTTATTCAGCTAGCAATGGATGTTAGTAATAAGAATATAGAAGAGGAGATTTTAGCATTTTGCTCCTTTCCCTAGAGCAATAAACAATGACAGCCACCTATAAGTTATGATTGATGATGCAGAGCTTTGGGTATTAATGGGATGGGGTGGGTGAAATGGTGGGATGTTGTAAAGAGTGGCTGGGACACTCTAATAATGTAAGAGGCCAAAGATGCCAGGCAGAACTTTAACATATTTTTATATTTGTGTTGTAACCCCTGCTTTTGGGGAGGTTGATGCTGTGTCAGAAACCATATTAGAAGAGTAGATTAATCAGAGTTCTGACACAACAGGAACAAGATTTCTATTACCAAAAATAATGGATATGGGACCCTTCATCATATGAGTGGGAATCACATAGGATATCTATAGCCATCATCATCATCACCATCATCATCATCATCATCATTTCATTAGAATGTTGCTAAGCCAGAAGTTGCTGATTAAGATTTTCTGGCAAAAATAGAGACATTATTCTATAACCATTATGACAAAGAAAATAATGATAAAAAAGAGAAAAGAGTGACTGGAAAGATGAGTTAATTTTCTTAATAGATTATTTTGAAACTGTAAATGTTTTTTTTCTATTCTCTAAATGAGATAAACAAATAAATAAAATGTTGATTTTTATAAAAGATAACATCATTAGATATTTTTTCATCATTGGTGAATTACTTACAGATATACCTCAGTGATTAGAGCATGTGACTTGGCCTCATTACCACTAGTAACATTTCTATTAGAATCCTAAGTTCATCCAAGTAAAAGAAAAACACTGTATTATATGAAAGAAGCCTTCATTTAGAGATGCACTTGTAAATTCTATGAGCTCTGTTATTATGATCTAATTTTTGTATAGCACCATAGCACAGCAAAAAATAATTAATCAAATATTTTATAAGTGCAATAAGATTAGACTAAGAGAATGAAGCGATTTTCAATCCAATCTGCGACTTTATAATAATGTGCTCATTCTGATGCTAATAATTTCTAAAAAAATTATTGTAATAATAAGATGTGACTTAGCACTGAGCTTAACAGCTCCTAAAGGGGGTCTTTAAGTGCTTGGTTTTATAGTAAAATACATCAAATCTCTTCTGATTCATCCACTTAACCCTTCACACACCTACTAAAACACACAAAACACAGACCCACAGACATCGACACTGTAGAAGAATATAACAGCTACCGGATGTTGACCCTACAACGGTCTAGACACACCGATCCTGATCGGACAAAACATTCTCGCCCACAACACACTCGTTTTCTACATAATCGACAACCAAAACACAACAGTTGAATTCAGACGCACACTCACATCTGGTTACATGGTACACACAGCCCCAATAATTCCAGCATCGGCATCACCACACGGTCCTGTGTATGGGACCCTAACTATCCACAACAATAACCAGCCTACCATCGGACCACAGCATAACATCCAGACACCAGATCAAAAACTTGAAGCAAGCCTAAACCGTTTCATCTACAAGGACCCAATACAAGTCGGCGAAAAGGTTTTACTTCATCGGCTACAATCAACCATAGCCCAATCATCAAACCTACCCTGGATAGGAGACTTTAAAGTCATTAAAATAAATGATGTGATGAGTCAGGTGCAGTACGAAAATGATGACACAGCCTGGATCCACCGGGCTCATATTCGTCGTCTTAAACAGCGACCAGCACACCTATCTCACATACTAACACTCCCACTTTTGAGTCGCATAACCTCACACAGAATTCTATAATCGAACAATATACCCTCACAATTACCACAAAAAAGAAACAAAACGAATGCCTATAAGACTAACACGGGGACAAATTCCTGCACGTTTCAAAGACTTTATCATGCAGTAGATCCTTCATACACAAATTTCCTCATATATACATTATAATCAGAACGAGATCTGGGGGAGCTTTGTTATAGTAAAATACATCAAATCTCTTCTGATTCATCCACTTAATCCTTCACACACCAACTAAAACACACAAAACACAGACCCACAGACATCGACACTGTAGAAGAAAATAACAGCTACCGGATGTTGACCCAACAACAGTCAATGTCAAACTGAGAAAATCATAACTTCTGCGCATAGGCTCAGCACATAGTCTATCCAAAATCCCCAGAAAATTCTCAGTTATAAAAGAAGTCTATTTTTCAACCAATCATATTTTTTCCACAAGTAGCATTTTCTGGAGCCGGAGTTTGAAATCAGGAACACATTAATTGGTCACATGCCAGTTGAATCGCCGGCCGCCTGAAAGTGTCACCAGATAACACCGTCTGACCAGATCAAAGCAACCACTCTTCGCGAATAGACACCCACCTCCCGCCAGCCAGATATTTCATCCGCTTGTTTATTTTTTTATTCAATAAACAAAATAAACTAAATCTTCTTGTCAGTCTTATTTTTCTTGCAACCACACACTTGTCTATAACAATGGTATAAGTACATTTCACTTTAGGTGTTAAGGCCAATAATAGATTCAGAACTTAGTATGCTAATATAAATCCATAATTTACTTATTTGACTAATTTCAGATTGTATATTATCATATAGGAAAAATATCATCAATTATAATGATCATATTTTTAGGCTTTTTAAAGTTATGGGAAACAAATTGCTAAAAAACAACTATTTCAAAGTGTGACTGTTTTATATCATATATTTAGATTAAATGCATATTTGGTTTACCTGTTTTTGCAGAAAAGCATTTTGCAAACACTTCTTATATTATAATTTTATCACACCTTTGAAAAATAAATGATTTGAATGAAAACAAATCTTGAATCAAGTCTAAAAATAGAACAGAAATTCCTAACCCACAGGTGCCAGTTTTAATAAATCATGTTATTCTAAAAACAGCATGATCTAACCAATGGTGACAGAAGACCAAAAGTCTGGAATTTTGATCTGCCTCAGTCTAGTAGATTACTATAAAAACAGCCATTGAAAACTTCCACAGCCAGCAGACATCAAGAAAACAGCAGACAACAAAAAACACAGCAGTCAGCTGCTAGCCTGATGATGCAAATACCTATAGTCTGCTGATGTATCAATGAAGCTGACATTGGTTGCTGAATATTTAAAATAATCATTGTTTAAATAGGACAAACAATTCAGACAAAAAAAAAAAACAATGTATTTTTACACTGATAAATTTTTAAGTATTATTCAAATTAAAAAATATTCATCTACACGACTGAAATTTTTCATAAAATGAAATTAATTCCATAATATAAAAAATGTGACAACTGTTATATGGATTCATCTTTTATAGAAACATTTATAAACTGTTTAGTGTAAATTTTACGTTGACAACAAAAGATGTAAAATAGTCATTGCTTAGAAAGATAAGTTAATGTGAAAGGATTTTTGACATTTCTGTTAATCTATTTTTGTCTGTGATCCAAGTCTTAAACTCTTACCTGGTGTAGACAAGTTCTTCAGCTAGTAAATATATTAATATTTACGCAAACATAAATGAAAGGATATATTTCATAATAAGTATAGGGACACTTAGCATAATGGCAAGCATCATAGGAAATAGAATCAGTGACCCATGTTCAAATGCTAGGTGTTTCTCTTCAAGCTAATGTTCTTAGGAAAGGCATGAATCTGTCAGTTCTTCCTCGCCCAACTACTGGTAAATAGTTTGTTCTTTAGCCTTGGTTAGGCAACAAGTCTAAGAGAAAGGAAAACCTGAATTCAAACCAACTTCACTCTGTTTAACAATTGACATGCTCAAGGTAGAGTGGTAAATACATATTCTATAAGTGAATCACGCAATAATTCAAATAATATTATTTTTCTGTGGTTGCCTTTTGCTGGCTGCAAGGATGTATTTTAGCCATACACTTTTCAAGGTATATATATATATATATAATATTCACTTATATGTATATATATATATATATATATATATCATCATCATCATGTCGTGCTGGTTGCACGGATATCCCTGACCCTCTCTCGCCACTTTTCCCTATCGTTCATCGCCTCAGGCAGGTCTTCTGGACTACATCCCGTATCCTCACATAGTTGCTGAATATATGTTCGTGCTGGTCGTCCTGCTTTTGCTCGGCCATATGTGGGGGTCCATAAGAGTACATCACTTATGAGTTCGTTCCTGCTTCTCCAGCAGTGTCCTGCATGTCTGGTTCGTCTAACTTGAATATTTTTCATGATAGGAGGCAGGTGGCCGTACATTGGCGAACACTCTAACCCCTAGGCCAATGTCCAGTATATATATATATATATATATATAAGTGAATATTATATATATATTAGTGAATATATATATATATATATATATATATATATATATATATATATAATAATCACTTAAATATATATAATATTCACTTATATATATATTCACTTGTGTATGTGCATACATCAATATATATATATATATATATTGATGTATATACATACACAAGTGAATATATATATATATATATATATATATATATATATATATAATAATCACTTAAATATATATAATATTCACTTATATATATATTCACTTGTGTATGTGCATACATCAATATATATATATATATATATATATATATATATATATATTGATGTATATACATACACAAGTGAATATATATATAAATATATATATATATATATATGAACATCACTATCAACATCAATAACAATATATATATATATACATATATATGGAGATGCTATTTTAAATCTAACAGTTCATATAAACACACATATGTATCCATACATTAGAAATATGTGCTTGTGTGTATACACATAGATCATTTGCAAATATTTATATACCATTCCTGTAAGCCTGTGTGTATGTGTGTATGCACATAGATAAAAAGTGATTGAATGGAAAAAGTTTGTCATCATGTGGGAGCTTATAGGGACTAAAAAAGGAGTAAGAAGAATTACTGTTGTCATCTGAGTCTGCCTTACTACCTTCATAGTTATTTGAATAGAAATCACCTGTGCAAGCAATTCTTATATCAGAGAATATGAGGCATATATACGTGGTACATTCAATAAGTTACCAGACTTTTTTGTACAGGCATTTAAAATTGTTGTAGACTCTTCAAAATTCAGTATGTTATTGCTATACATCTTCTGAGATGACTGACCAATTTTCATGATCTCAGGTTTAAAATGAACAGCTACAGCAGGAATTGGAATACACCCTACTAAATCCTGATTGTCACAGCTGGTGAATTTCAAAAATGCAATCTGGATGGGAGGACGCTTTAGAAGAACAATAAGCAATAAAATTGTGTTTTAAACTTGGAAAACTATGCCACAGAAATGTATGGAATGCTTCAGACTGCTTTTCAACCATCTTGCATGAATTGAGCATCAGTTTTTGAGTGGCATAAGAGATTCAAGGAAGCCAGAGAGTCTGTGAGGGATGAGGAGAGGTGTGGGAGGAGTAAGGAAGTCAATACACCACAGTTGATTGGTCAAAGGGTTAGGGTTAGGGTTACTATGTTGAGGTTTTAAGGGAGTTCAGGAAGAGATTCCTTGGGAAGAGGCCAGCACTCTTCAAATTGGGTCAGTGGCATTTCCACCAGGACAATGCACCAGTCCACAACTCCATCCTTGTCACAGACTATTTGATTAAGATGGGCATCAAGACAGTTCCTCACCCTCCCTATAGTCCAGACCTTGCTCCCTGTGACTTTTGCTTATTCCGTAAGCTCAGAGGCTGTCGTTATGAGACAATTGAGAAGATGAAAGAGGCTGAGACGAAAGTCATTGATGCGCTCACACAAGAGGACTTCCATGGGGCCTTCTAGAAGTTGTTGGAACGGTACAACAAGTGCATTGCAGCTGCAGGAGATTACTTCGAAGGGGACTAGAGGTTCATGTGTGTACTATCAATAAAAGTGGCCATACGAAAAAAGTCTGGGAATGATCCTCGTAATTCTTAGCCTTATAACTCTAACATCTTGTACTTTAAGAAAGTTACTTTTCAGCTGTTTCTAACTTCTAATGGAGGCGTTATTTTGAACCTAACAGTTCATAAAAACACACATATGTATACATACATTAAAATGTACTGCTATCATGAATTTTATCTTTACTGACTATCCTATAATTGTGCCAAAGCTGAACTTTAAAAATACCTAATAAAGCAAAAAACAAATCAATAAAAAATAATGTACTAAGTGTATTATGACTATAAATAAAAGATCTGATTGCATTGAATAAAAGATGAAATATTTATATATAGTGAAAAGTTATAAAAAAAATACTGCACGATTGGCAGAAAATTGAATATCGAAAAATACTTCTCTGACAAGGCTGATAACACAGGAAAATACTAACCAGCAATTTTATTATATTCTTTTGTCTATGAATAGTGAGTAAAAAAATGTTCACACCCTTATGGAAGTATTCTTATGTTGTAATTTCAGACAGTCCCCACATGTTCAACATTGGAATCTCCCTCAGGTGATGAAAAAAAAAGTTCATATTTCTATGGGAGTATCTTTATCAGAAAATCAAAGCTGATATTATAGAGACCATGTTGGGAAGATTCCAATACTGTGTTTACAGGTAGATGAAGTATTCAAGAATTCATAGGAATTAAGAAATGTTTCACTTTGTCCAAGGATAAACTAGCACTCTGCCAGGTCAGCATATGCCTTAAGTAAGAGATATTTGTATTAATAAAACTAGATAAGTTGCTGTGATTTTGAAACTGAAATATCTTTAATTAAAAAAAGAGATTGGTTATACAGGTTGTACAAAATGGCGGGATTTAATTAATTTTGTCAAATAGTTTAAATTTTAGATAACATCTTTCATAAAATGACTACATATTCAATTTCATCTGATTGTGAAAGTATTTAAAAATTCAATTTTTATTTTAGTATATTCTAAACTCATTTATATATCATAGCACAGTAATTTATATTGAAAATTTGACCTGCTTCAATAAAACTGTTTAATATTGAATATAGCATGAGAAAATTTATCTTGGGTTGTTTAGATTCATTCAATTATAGACATATATTTTGACGGTGCTTGTGGTGTAATGTTGTAGGAAGTGGACACAACTACCAGGGTTCAAATCTTGAATGAGTCAGTTTGCATTTCATGCAGTGCTAATATACTTGGAAAGGTATGAATCTAACAATGGGTAAATAAT
>OY757907.1:21746038-21803538 GCA_963585895.1 Sepioteuthis lessoniana
TTAATTACTTAAGTTACCTAAAAAGTATTTACAAATGTAATACATCCATAATCTAGATGAAACTAATTTTCAGTCATTTGTCTTTTTTTTTTTTACTGAATATTTAAGTTCCAGTCTAGTCTTTAAATAGCTACAATTAGACCATCATCTGTATTTTTTAGTCTTTCCCTTCCTCAACCGTTAATTGGGTCCTGAATTACGATCAGTGACAGGTTTGTGATTTTGGAACTTAACTGTAGCTGTTCGATGGAAAATGGGGCAAATACTAAAAATTACTCTAATCTAAATTTACTGTTAAAGTAAATTTAAATGAAATCTAAATTAAAGTAAATTTCAATGTGTGGTTGACTATTCTACAAGCACCTTAATTTTTTGTTGGATTTTAAAGTTGAAATTTGTTTTGTTTTTGCCAAAAAAACTTTCTCATACAAATTATTAGCCTACATTATTTTAGACAGAGTAAAATAACTTTTCAAATGCAAATCCTACTTCTATAAATTTTACTCTTAAACATTTTATATGAGAATGTCCTCTAATCCTCCTTACAAATGGCACAAAGAATTTGATAATAAAATCAAATGTTATACAAGTGTTTTTTTTGTTAGGGAGTGGATGTCAAAAACTTTTTAAAGTACATGCAATTGTTTGACCAAAATATACTTTAAACGAAAAAAATTGTATTAAATAAATACAATTTTTTTGTAATATGAAACATTACAATAAATTTATATTTTTGGAGTGAAACTGATGTTGTTACCAAATATTAAAAGAATATTTCGAGAAAATTCTGATAAAATTTCTTTGTTTACATTGTTCAGGAACAAAGATTTAAAGTTATATGTAAACACAAACATTGTAATATTTGCTAAACAGAAAATTTCAAAAGCTATAAAATCAATCATTATGATTTTACCATGAGATTACCAGAGATTATTAGAATGAAAGAATTTTTCAATCCATGAAATTGCATTAAAGAGATGGACTGTCATTAAAAAAAGTTGCCATAGGTCACTGGAAAACCCATAAGCTGAGAATTAGAAAGGATAAAGGATAGAAAAAGACTTTTTTTTAAAATGAAAAAAAGAAGACACTGACATAAGAGAAGAGAAATCTTATAAAAGATATAACCTTTGATCAAAATAAATTACATTTCCATACAAATTATTTATAAGAAAATGATTTACCTGCAGGAGGCAGAGAGAGAGAGAGAGAGAGAGAGAGAGAGAGAGAGAGAGAGAGAGAGAGAAAACCAGGGTCAGAGTCGACCAAATAGTAATGGGATGAAACATAATTATCTGAGGGAATATTAAAACAAACAAAAAAAAAACAATGACAAAAAAACCAAGAAACTTGTATAAAATTAATCTTATTATAATAAATTACATTGTGTTATTTTGATAATTTCCTATCAGAGATTTTTCTAGTTTAATCACTGGATTGGTTTGGTTTTATGGCACAACAACCATTGTCAGTCATTCAATGCCAAACTCTGTTTATACACATATATTAAATAAATAGATTGTAAATACATTTTGTTGATAACATTTTTAAATGAGCCTGTGTTCATTTTTAGCATATAGTTAAAAAGTTTCAAGTATTGCTATCTAATATGAACAATTCTATTTACTATTAATCATTTTTTTTGCACACAGCTAAATGGCCACAAGAATTGCTATACAACAGTCACAATTTAATATCATCCATTTGCCTGTACACTTTTAGATACATATACATGATATCTAAAAGATTTGTTTGTCAGTAACTTCATTTTAAAATCAGTTAGAACTAATTTGTTTCCACACTAGTATTGCTATTGTTTCTATTAAGTGAAATAGTTTCAATTATTGCTATCTAACACTTATAATTCTATTCAATGTTAATCATTTGTTTGCACACAAGGAAGTGGTTACAAGTATTGCTATTTTACACTAACTATTCTATTCAACATTACTCATTTGTTTGCACACAGTTGAATGGTTCCAAGTATTGCTATATCTCACTAACAATTCAATTACACATCAGTTATTTATTTATACACAGCTAAATGATCAAACATTTCTATTTAGCATAAATCATTTGTTTGCACTCAGTTTAAATGTCAAACACTTCTATTTGACCCATAGATAGGACCCTTCAGTTGCTACCACTCAGGACCAGAGTGGACCTGGAAGCAATAGCAATGAAGGAGTACTCCATATTCCCCAAAGCTCCAGCATTACTGGCTCCACACTAGCAGATTTTTTTAGTGTTTTTGATGGTCTTACAGAGATACAGTCGGTGTATTCTACAACCCCAGCCCACTGGACTATTGATCACTGGATTGCTCAAATGACCTACAATGTCAACCTCATACAGCATATGTTGCTGATGAAAACCAATAAGTTATATGAACACATAATGGTTTGTTTATTTGTATGTGTATATATATATACACACACACACATATATATATATATATATATATATATAAGGGTCATTCAACAAATAAAGTGAATTTTACTTAAACAGTTGGCAATAGAAAGCACAGTTGTACTTTTTTCAACAAAATGACTAGTGTTGGGTCCTTTCATGTCCCAGAAGACTGTCAACATGTCCTTCTGTATTAACTGCTGCACCCAGAACCTTTTCTTTACCGAAGTGTGTGTCCACTCCATAGACTGACTTTTTGACTCAGGTTCATAGTGGCAAATTCATAATTAACCTATTTTGAAACATCTTTTGACTAAAACATGCTTCCCCATCACATCACACATTCTTGTGCCAATTTCAGATATTTATAAATTATTGGTACATACAAATCTAAAGAGTCAAATGCAAAGAAACACATGCAAATAGGGAGATTGCAATATATATATATATATATATATATATATATATATATATATATATATATATATATATATATATATATATCACTGGCTCATAACCTAGTTTTGTCATTGGAGCACTACTCTCATGTAGCATGTCTATAATTAATTTGAATTCTGTTTTACTTCTCCTAGACTTGTACTAAATCATCTTTTAAATAAAATGATCAAATAACATCCTGAATTTGTTATAATTTTTTCAGAAAATAATAAAAATATACAATGTTATAATGATAGAAATATTTAATGGTGTTCACATTATCTATGATGTTAAAGTGTAGGCCAGTAACAAAAATGCTAAGTGCATGAGTAAAGTGAAATGTGATTTGATAAAACAAATGTATTTAAACATTAAAAGGTTAAAGTTTTTTACTAAAAATAAGAACTTAAAAAAATATCAGTTTTATGTGTTGTCATTTTTTATATGAGTTGTAATTAGGAAAATATAAAGCTGAATTAACAAACTGCAAAGCACCAAGAATCCAATTCTTGATTGTGATTGGTTAATATGTTATTCAAATTTTCTTTTGTCCATACATAAAAAATTGACTGAGTTATGATTGGTCAGTAAATAGGTAGATTACATTGATTATAATTTATCAATATACTGCAAAAATTCTTTTGATTTTTCAGCATAATACAAACTAATTTTGCTTGAAAAGTACAGGGGTCACTGAAGCATAATTAGTAGGTTGGCCAACCTGCCAACAATCATGAACTAAGGTTAATTTATGTACAACCAAATTTAATTACTTTTAATTATTGCTTTATTAACATGAATAGATTTTTAAATATAGATATAAAACATTCATATACTTTGTTTAAAAATTAATTCTAAACCATAATTGTTAGTATTAGGTTAAAAGTATACATGAACACTCAAAATTATTTTTAAACACTGAAAGAAATTATTCTTAATTAAAGCAGTCTTAATTGATATCAAATGGATTAATCTTCAAAATTTAATTAAAAGCAGATAAAACTAATATCAAATCAGAGAGAATGTTTTAGCATTCATTTACATTTGAGTTTGTTTTCAAAAGTAAATTGGTTTCTAGAGAAGTTATCAAAATTATTTCATTCTATTAAAAGTTACAATCTGCCTAAATATAAAAAAAACAATATGCCAGTGGGGCTTAGAATAAGCTGACTGTATTCCCTGTAGAGGGGTAAGACTCTCTTCCAAAAAAATGGGTATGTCCTAGGTGTGATGTTATACTGTATCTGATGAATTGGCTCAAGTTTTGGAGATCTTTTTGGAGTACTTTTTCATTGCCCTTACACTCAGATCCATTCATATATTTGGAGTACTTTTTCATTGCCCTTACACCCAGATCCATTCATATATTTGGAGTACTTTTTCTTTGCCCTTACACCCAGATCCATTCATACCCAGAGTTAGAGTCCTATGTATAGGTCAAATAGATCTGTTTAAAAATGTTCATATTCTATTGGACAAAAAAATCCTAAACTCTTGGAATAAAATAATCCAAGACATGTAGATGTGCCATTAAAATCAATCTATCACTCATTCAAAAATCAAAACTATGTATTGTAACTGGTATTTTTATATTTTCAAACCATTAGGCAAGACACTATTCTAAACAATATTTTAAGGGGAATGAAATTTTGTAGATACTTCAATCTTTAAACCGAGTAATGCGATATTTTATCCAATACGTGCATGGCTTTTGAGCCACTGTGTTTTTCAGCCATTTTTCCTCTGTGTCCATCAGATGGTAAATTTAATAATTGCTGCTTTTGTAAGATACTACTGCCTAACTAAAGAGAACCACAACTGTAACATCCTGATTTGATGAGTAATCCAAGGAATCCAAATTACAAACATTTCAAAGACAACAACAGAACTTACAATTCAGCACTTTCTTTTCCTTTAACTGAAACACAAATATCAGATGCTTCTGGTGCATAAGTAATTCTGTCATTTTATAAAGGGTATTATGGAAGTTCTTGATTTTTAAAGATTCCTTATGGTTGCAAATATAAGAATTACCACAAAAATTTGAAAATTACCACAAATGTGTGACATGTGGAGTATTCCTTAATAGTTTATATAAAAAATATTGAAACTATTTCCTGTTATTATATATAATACAATGGACTGAATAACTCAGACATGTATATACAAATGCTGATACATACAAACATATTTCTCAGCTTACACATTACTTTTAGTGCACACATCTATCTATCTCTTTATTCACATATTTGATACACTTTTACTTCTTGTTGTCTGTTGTAGAATCTAGATATTTCTATATTCAAGCAGAGATACATAAAAAGCACCCCCATATATCTATATCTCTATCTATCTATCTATCTATCTATCTATCTATATATATATATATATATATATTTAAAATGATATTCACTGTGAACACCAGCCTCATAAAATTATATTTCATTTGCAAATTTGACTGAGGATTGTTTTATTCTCTAAGTTAGATAGTTTTACGTGTCTTGTTTTAATAATCTCACAATGATGTGCTATTTATTATGGTTATGGTTTATATATATATATATATATATATATACTGGCACACACAAACAGGAATGAGAATTTTAGTAATATATATTGAATTATTAATAGTTACAAAGACATATATATGCATATACAAGTATATATATATATATATATATATATATATATATATATATATAAGTATATTTGTATTCACAAACAAATGTACATATTGCAGAAAAAAGGCTGTTTGCATTTCACTTCAACATAATGCCTTTGGAAAAGGCATGAAACCTCTTCCACCAGTTATAGTTAAGTAGTAGGGCAGATTATGCTCTTAAGTCTTGTTACAGCAACTGGTATAGAAAAAAGTAAATGCTGAATTAAAATCAACTTGTGTCAAATGCTGCTTGTGGCTGAAGGTTTTGGATGAATATTCAGAATGGCAGTGTATATATGTGTGCACACACATACATAATGACAAACATATACTGAGGGATATTGCTGTTATTTTTCCATAATTCTTCCACACTCCAAATATAATTTGTGTTTAAGTCTCTAAGATTTAGCATTGATAGCCTTACAAATTATCTATCTACAAATTAACTTTGTATCGTTATCTATTACATGCTTATATAGAGTGTACTTTTTCATAAATGTGCATATATCCTTCTATTTATATCCACATATGTAATTAATTATCTTGTTTTTAAATTTATATATTCTTGCTTGGAGGATATACAGGATTTAAAAAAGTTTTTCTTCACTATATAAAATGTGAAATTACTTTTACTAATAAAATTCAACATTAGATCATTTAATGATTAAAAAAGAAACACTTACACACAGAAAAAATGAACTTGGTAATATTAGTTTTGAGTGAATCATGCTTCTACAACTCAAGATGACAAAAACAGCTTCTTTTTTTCATTTTCCAAATTTTTGAGGAAATTTAAAAAAATTGTTTCGTGATTTTGGCAAGGGTATTTGATGGCAGCAGGCCATCTTAGGTCTTCTGCAGAACTATCTTTCAAATTTTCTATCTTTCTGGAACCACTTCCAGTGAATGCTATCATCCATATTAAATAAGACTAATGTTAGCCAGTTGGCTTTGTAACAAAGAGTGCCATTCTGGCTCCTCAAACCTTTCGAAGGTGGCACGTTTGTTCCAACTGGTTACATTCAATCAGTCATGGAGAATATTATCACTTTATATTCTGTGACTGTTAAAGGGATAATGAAGGGTTTAAGTCAGCCATGACTTTCTATCTTTTCAGTCTCTTTTTCACTTCTCCTTTTCCAAAGTGATCTATTCTGACTTGACCAGAAAAGGTATTAGGTTTCATGTGTCAGCATAAAAATGATTAATTTATGTTTAAACTTCTCTATTGATGTCTTAACTTTTAGCAACAATTTCTTGTGTAAGTCTGTTCTATAAATTTTGTCCTTCCTCATATGAAAATAATTTTTCTTCTTCTCTATTCTCTGCATTTTATCTTTTTTCTTGACAAATTTCCAGCATGATTTACTTCTTTCTCACTTTTCTCTTTTTCAGTTTCAAAGTCCTTTAATTTCCATCTTCCTTATTTTATATATAATCGAGTTTTGAAGTGCTTTTAAGTCCCCATAAGAAAATTAATGAAAAAATAGTGAAAATTCAATACTGATTTTTTAATCACTTTTTTCTTTCATTTCTTTCCAAATTTCTATAGAACTCTTCTTTTCATTTATTTGCTTTTCCAACTTAGTTTTTTTACTATTTTCTTAATGTTTTCCTTCATCCTTTCACTTCATAGTATCTTACATTTTTTAACATTTCATCCTTTTTAATTTGTTGATACAAGAATAAAATAGTTGAGAACTGCACTTCTTTCCCAAATGTCAAAATCACTGTGTTTACCAAGAAACAAAATTCTTGTTTCAGAGATTTTTCACCCTTAAAAAGTAAGTAAAATTCTCACCTGACAAACACAATTGCTTTTACCTCTTCTTTTTATATTCATTCAAATTATTTCTTTTTCCATATTTCTATATTCTTTTTCCTCTTCCTACATTCTATTCTTTCTTTCATTTTTTTTTAATGACAATTGAGTGGAAACTTTAAATGCCATCTTGTAGCTGTATGACTTCAGTTATACAAGTCGCTTCTATTTTCATTTTGAATATAAACTTTTTGATTAAAACATCTGTTTTTGTCTAGTATAAGGTGAGATGAAGTAGTAGTGACTTATTATAGTGCATTTGAAACTCTTGAGTAGATAGGTGGTTTTTAAGGATTATGAGGACATTTATTCCATTAAGGCAAAAGAGAGCATGAAAAATATTCTTTATTTATTCTCTTGCTGATGCGTATCAAGATTTTTGTTAATTTATAGAAAAATATGTTACATATGTATAAATAAACATATTGTGTACATTGATTATTTTGGGAGCTTTGATGAGAATCATGTTAATATGTATTTTAGCTGTAAATGAATATAGGTAAGAGTTTTGTGCATGTAGATATTTATATTCAATAGATGTAAAAAAATATATATGAAAATAGATGTAAAATATATATATAAAAATAGATGTAAAAAAATATATATATATAAAAATTACATAAAGATATGTATATCTAAAATATGTAAAAATATAAAATGATACAAAGATTTTTCATTATTTAACATGGAGAAAAAGAAAACAAAATACAAAACACAAGTGTATAATACATATATTTACTTTAATATGATGTAGTTGATTTTATATAACAGATTAAGAAGAGAAAAAAATTGGCAAAGAAAAAATGAAGGAAGAACCTCTTGCCATGGAGTAAAGGTAAGCAAACTAGTCTCATATATTGTTACTATGATAAGAATTTTAAATCTCTCTAACCACAATAAACACCCAGTTAATTTTTATCTTGAAACTATTGGTTCACTGAAATAAAAAAAAAACATCCAATCAAGTTAGTAATTAGATGAATGACTATTTAGGTTCGTTGGTTGGGTCTTATGGTATATCGACCATTGTAGGTTATTTAATGCCACATCCTGTTTATACATATATAGAATGAATATAGGATTTATAAATGAATAGTTTATGGGTAACATTTTAAACAAGCTAGGACTCATTTTTTCCTCACAGTTAAATGGTGTCAAGTATTGCTATCTAACACTCATAATTTTATTTGCATAAAGTTAAAGCATTTCAGGTATTGCTATGTAACATTAACAAATCAATTTAACATCAGTCACTTGTTTGCACACTGTTAAATGGTTAAACAGTTTTCTTAGTTCCATAGATAGGACTCAAACAGGTACTACCACTCCAAGTCAGAGTGGATTTGGGAGTAATATCAATGAAAGGGTACTAAATATTTCCCAAAGCTCCAGGAATGGAGCCGCACTAATAAATAGTTTAGTGTCATATCCAGGACACTAGTTGGTACAGAGAAGCAGTTGGTATATTCTACAGTCAACTGGGTGTGTGATCATTCGGGAACACCAAAATGCTATTAATAATCAAAAAGTGAAGGATGATTACAACAAAAATAATTAATAAAATAAGGATAAGCATAAAATAAATCTTAGTAAAAACTTACCTGTCATAATTACCAGTAAGATAATCAAAGATTAACATACTGCCCCACTGTACAAGATCTGAAAGTGTAGTATCATTTAATTTCATCTGCTGCAGTTTGGTTCCTGTTAATGGTTCCTTTTTTAAATATGCATTATAGATTGCTTCAGGCATTTTCACATGAGATCTGAAAAGCAAAGAAATATCAAGTTGATAAAAATATTCCTAAGACCATGTTTTGAATAAAGTTAGAAAAATCTTTGAAGTTTCATCAATTTATGCATTTTGTCAATCGTATGAGGATCATCAAATAAGTTTCCAGACTTTTTTCGTATGGGCACTTTTATTGATAGTACACACATGAAAAACTCTAGTCCCCTTCGAAGTAATCTCCTCCGGCTGCAATGCACTTGTTGTACCATTCCAATAACTTCTGGAAGGCCCCATGGAAGTCCTCTTGTGTGAGCATGTAAATGACTTTCGTCACAGCCTCTTTCATCTCCTCAATTGTCTCAAAACAAATGACAGCCTCTGAGCTTAGGGAATAAGCAAAAGTAACAGGGAGCAAGGTTTCGACTATAGGGAGGGTGACGAACTATCTTGATGCCCATCTTGGTCAAATAGTCTCTGCCAAGGATGGAGTTGTAGACTGGTGCATTGTCCTGGTGGAAATGCCACTGACCTGATTTGAAGAGTGCTGGCCTCTTCTGACAGAATCTCTTCCAGAACTCCCTTAAAACCTCAACATCGTAACCCTAACCCTAACTGTAACCCTTTGGCCAATCAACTGTGGTGTATTGACTTCCTTACTCCTCCCATACCTCTCATCATCCCTCACAGACTCTCTGGCTTCCTTGAATCTCTTATGCCACTCAAAAACTGATACTCGATTCATGCAAGATGGTCGAAAAGCAGTCTGAAGCATTCCATACGTTTCTGTGGTGGTATTTTTTTCAAGTTTAAAACAAAATTTTCTTGCATATCATTCTTCTAAAGTGTCCTCATGTCCAGATTGCATTTTTGAAATTCACCAGCTGTGACAATCAGGCTTTAGTAGGGTGTATTCCAATTGCTGCTGTAGCTGTTCATTTTAAACCTGAAATCATGAAAATTGGTCAGTCATCTCATAAGATGTATAGCAATAGCATACTGAATTTTAAAGAGTCTACGACAATTTTAAATGTCTGTACAAAAAAAGTCTGGAAAATGAAATTATGGAAAGGAAAATTATCATTTGTTGTTCTCTTCTTGATTAAATATTTCTACTTGACTGGAAATTTACTGTCAAAACGGATTTTAAAAACTAAGCTTACCAATCAATTGGTTGTTTTTTGCTGATAAAGTAATATATTTTGGAAAAAAATTGTCTAACCAGATCAAAAATCGTAATAGTGTAAAAAATTAAGATTAAATTAGATGATTACAGAAATAAGAAAAATAATTTAAAAGGGAATTTTTAAAAACTTTTGGATGAATTCTTTCACAGAATTTGATTTGGACATAGATATTGTATTAATAGTGTATATGTTTGGAGGAAAGGTTATATTTTTTAAAGGTTGATTTGAGAAAATAAAAAGTGGAGATACCCAAGGAGACGTAACAAATAGATAATTAAAAAAAAAAGATTTTTAGACAAGATAGTTACTGGTAATGAAAAATTGATTTATTATAAAATTCCCCAACCAATAAACTTTTGCCCTATTGGTTGGGGTTAGAATATTTTGATTGTATCCCTCCTGCTGATTGGATAAGACTTGCTCAAAAAAAAGAGTGACACTAAACTGCATCTGAGGATGTGGCTCAAGTTATGAAGATCTGGGGGTGTGCAGAGTAGCCCTTCATTGTCATTACATCTACTCTGATCAAGAGTGGTAGTATTTGTTAAGATTCTATCATTGGGTCAAAAAGATCGGTTTAAGATTATTTGTATTCAACAGGACCATGGCCAGAAAAAAAAAAATCTGGAGAAACAATGGCATAAAAAATATAAACATGAATGCTGTTCTTTAACCTCAAGGCATAAAATAACCCCAAATGAATTCAAATGACATAAAAATCACTTCGTCAAAGAACTTCTTATTTAGATTGATCCAGAACAGCTTTCATCATCTAAACTTAAATGGAATCTTTTCAGGAAAAATTTCCTCTCTATTTTTGGTGGAATTCAAAGGAATTTTTTTTACAATGAAATTCATTGAACTAACACAAGTTTATGGTGCACTACTATAGTGAAAAACTGGCTTGTTTGAAGAATAATGTATTCAAAGAGAAAGTCTTTTTTTTTTCGGAGCAAGTAATTCAACAGGTAATTTTGCTGTATGAGAATGCCTGTTTTCAAGTTGCAAATGCAACACAGCCAATAATCATAGTGTTGGGATAAAAAGTTCTAAATGTTCACCATTCTGCTGATTTGTCACCACCAATTTATTACTTGCTTCATGATTGGTTGATTGATTGATTTCAACAACATGTCAACCTATCAAGAGTTAACCTTGAGGTTAGGAAATTTGTGTTAATTGTGAATTTATATTTACATTTTTTGTGTCATTGTTTTTTAAGAGGTTTTTGGTCCATGGTCATATCACATGCAAATATCGTTTTAAACAGATCTATGAGATCCATGAATAGGACTCACGCAGGTCTTTACACTCTAGGTTTGAATGGACTTAGTAGTAGTGGCAATGAAGAGCTACTCCACACTTCCCAAATCTCCAGAACTAGAGCCTCTCAATCAGATGCAGTATAATATGATACCCATGACATTCCTTGGGTGGAAGTGGGTGTCTTACACAATTTGCATATTCTAAGGAATACCTTAAAAAGTTTTATTACTGTAGAAATTTTTCTTGCCCACCTCTGCAGAGGGGTAAGACCCTCCCCCTAACGAGTGTCCTGGATATGACACTAAACAGTCTGATGGTAAGGTCCCAGTAATGCTGGGGCCTTGGGGAATACGGAGCACCTCTTCATTGCCATTGCTCCCGAGTCCACTCTGGCCTGTCATGGTAGCACCTGATAGGGCCCTACCTATGGGTTAAATAGAACTAAAGGCATACTTATGCTAAACTGAATTGTTTGATTATACTGAATAGCTTGAAATAGAAATGTTTTTGACAATTAAACCATATTGACATTTAAACTGCGTACTTATGATAAACTGAATTATTTGAAATTGAATTGTTTTTGACATTGAAACTGTACTTACACTAAACTGAATTGTTATATATAACTGCTTGAATAGTTTAAAATAGAAATGTTTTTGACAATTAAACTGTGTACTTATGTTAAATTGAATTGTTTTAAATAGAACTGATTATTTACATAAAAATGGATTTGGCATGAAATAACCTACAAAGGTTGATATGCCATAAAACCCAACAAACCAAGAAATTTTTCAAAAGCATATATTCATATTGATTTTTTTTCAGTAAACAAATTCATTTAAAATGAATGCTAATGGAAGAGAGAAAATGAATTGATAAATATCTGAGAATTAATGTCAAAAACTTAACTATTATTGATTAGAAGCAAAATATACTAATTTAGCAGAAATTAAGCTTTCTCTATTTGAGACAAAAAAAAACTCCAAAAGAAAGAAAAAAAATCATAATGTGTTAAAGAAAAGAAAAGACTTCAATTTGTATGCAAGCTTCACTCCTTTATTTTTCTAAGCAGACATAATACAGTCCAATTTGATTGAAATATGGCAAGCAAGGATATAAGAATGTTAGAGAAAAGAATCTTACAGTGAACCATTATGATTCTCTTGTAATTACCTAACCAAGAGGATAAAATAATGTCAGCAGGGAAGTCTGATTTTTGGTTAAAGAATTATCAGTTGGCATTTGGTAAAAGTCTTTGTTTCAAAACAGAAAAAATAGATTTATTGAATGGCAAATATCATCAGAATTTTGTTGTATTACATGCAATATAAAATATGATTAACTCTAAGTTTCTTTGGAATGATCAGAAGAAAATTCACCAATAAATTTAAAGATCCTTATATAAGCCAGATAGTTTTGTATTATGGGGAAATTTTGTATGTATACCAAATAGTAAAGAATTCCTAGATGTATAGCATTGTTCCAGTCAAATATAAATATATATGAGGGTCATTCAATGAATAAGATGAATTTTGTCTTGGAAGTTGGCAATACAAAACACTGTTTGCAGCTGCACTTTTTTCAAGGAAATCAATAGTGATGTGTCAATTCATGTACCAGAGGACAGTCAGCATGACCTTCTTTACTGAATGCTGCACCTGGAACTTTTTCTTTACTGGAGAGTCGGTGTTTTTCTACTCCATAAATTGTCTTTTTGGCTTGATTGTTATTAGCAAGAACATTAACAGAGAACAGCTGATCTTATTGGAATTAAATAAAAGAAGAGTTTGAAAATGATAATCAGGAAATATAAATTGGAATCATAGTCAGTGTTAGTGAGAACTGAACCCAAAACAAATCTGGTAAATCCTAGTGAAATTCTGTAAAACTAACTTTCACCCATCTATACTTACATAGCTGACATAAAAAATGGGTCTGAAATTGAATATGGGTTATAATATTTATCAAAGTTTATTATCTACTTGAATTTCTTTAAGATATTAAAAGGTCATTAGAATTTTTTGTTGGTCAGCTAAGTGTCTCTTATTAGTGGTTGTGTAATGGACTAAGATCTTTTAACATTGAACAAGAAAACTTAGTGTAAAAGGAAAAATAATGAACACACTTTGAAATTACTTCCCCTTAATTTTGAATATGTAAAACAAGTTTATATATGAAGTAAAATTAGCTGAGCTTATGAGTTTTTGCAGGTTGTAGACACCCATCAACAGTCTTCCAGTCTTCACAGAACAATGAGAGAGACTTCAATCTTCAGTAGACATTGTCAGTGGCTACAGTGAAGAATCAACAGCCCTAATATAAAGTATTGCATAAGATTTTCACATCTTCAGCCATTAAGAATAGAAGGACATAAATTGTTCATGCCAAACTTCAACTGAATAAACTGTTGAAAAGTTTCAACAGTGTTTGTTCATCATTCTATTTTATGCACAGTATTTTGTTCTCACCTCTCACTTTTCTGCAGACCAATTCCATATTGTTAAACACAACACAGCTCTAACGAACAACACTAAGTGACAACAATAAAATTGTAACACCAGGTGAAGGTGATCAGGTTGTGATTGGTAAAGATTCCCTCTCACAAAATTATAATCAATACAATGTTTCAGATGCCCTCTAACCCTAAAGTCAGTCCCCACCTCTGTAGACATATTCTTTCATACACTGTGTAACTTCTGAACTTGGCATTTTAAATTTCAGAATTTTACATTACACAATTCTAAAATAACTGAAGATGCTCTTGACAGCTGAAATTTGTGCATTATTACAAAAGATTATAAATTCAAAAGTTTAATATATTTGCAGACTTTTCCTTTTAAAAATGGTAAGAATGAAATTGATTTTATAATAATTCAAATGGAAGTATTATGCACAACAATAATGTTAAATTTATGTGATAAGAAAAAGTTTGAAAATAAGTCAGTCCTTTTGGGATTTATGTCATGAGCAGGATTTTCCATTTAATCTATTATGCTTTTTGCATGAAATTGAAGAAAAGCCTGGTTTAGGAAGAAGGGCAAAGGGGATAAGTGTTACCCTGAAGTTGAAATGTGAAGACCCGGAAAATAAAAGGTTATCAGTGGGAGAACTGGAGGAGGAAATTCATTTGGCAAATAAGATAACAAAATAACTGGATAAACGAAGGTGTCTCTGAGAGAGAGAGAGAGAGAGAGAGAGAGAGAGAGAGAGAGAGAGAGAGAGAGAGAGAACAGTATGTGACAAAGAGGATAAGAGAAAAAAGAATTAAATAAGTTTAAGTCAGAAAAAAGGGGGTTAGGAAAAAAGAAGAAAAAATGCAAAAAAAGGAGAGACAAAGACAGAGACAGAGAGAGATTAAGGAAGACAGTAGTGTAAAACAGAAAAAAATTAGAAAAAGGGAAATGATACATAGGAGAGAGAGAGAGAGAGAGAGAGAGAGAGAGAGAGAGAGAGTGGTGGATACAAAAAAGTGTGAAAGACAGATGGAGAGAAAGAGAAAGAAACTCAAATACTGGCGAGGGAGGGAGATAAATGGACAAATATAACAGTGAAAATAAGAAAAAATGCAGAAAGATGCATAGTCATGAGAAGAAAATACAATTAGATACTGGTTTAATTAGACTAGTGTTCTTATTTGGTTGTTATTATAGTCACTTCTAAAATGAGGAATTATCATTATTATACAATGGTTATAATAGCAACTAAGACAAAAACACTTGTAGAAGTACATTAGTGTATAATGATAATTTCTTAACTCACAAATTCAGACAAGAGGCACAAGATGGAAAAAAAGGTTTTTTGTTATGTACAGTAAGATTAAGTAAATTCCTGTCATGAAATAAGTAGGAAATTAAAAGATCAGATTCATTATGATTATTTTGTATATAGAATAGAAATACTCAGTTTTCATGTTATGAAAGTCTTTGTATATATTAGATCACTCATTCTTGCAGACACTGTCAGACCATGAGAAGAGTATAGAATTAAAAAATTGATAACTGCTCAGTTTGTGGTGTATCTTGTGTTCTGACTGTGGCTAACTATACATAGAAGAAACTGTTTTTTTAATTCTTTTCTTTTTTTTCCTTGAGATATGATTTGAGATGATGACTTTATATTGTGGCACAAAATGATTATAACACATTTTAAGAATACTCCCCCCCACACATGTATATATAACATTTATTAACCAATTGTAAAAAACAAGCATATAATGTACTGGACAGTGACATCAAAGTAGTGGGGCGGTTGTATAGTGGCTAATGTACTGGACAGTGACATCAAAGTAGGGGGGCAGTTGTATAGTGGCTAATGTACTGAACAGTGACATCAAAGTAGTGGGCAGGGTATAGTGGCTAATGTACTGGACAGTGACATTGAAGTAGGTTTGGTTTGGTTTGGTTTCTTTGCTTAATGGCATATGAACCTTTGTAGGTTATTTAATGCCAAAGCCACTCTCCTAGAATAACAATAGTGGTACTATTTAACCCATAGCTGGGAAGATAAGGGGGTTCATACCTTTCCCAAGAGTATTTGCCTGATAGTGAACATAATAGCGCGACTGGAGTACGAACTCGCTTACTACGATTCCGCAGCCCATCACTTAAAACCATTACACCATAAGGACACCCCCATCAAAGTAGGAGGGCAGAGTGTAGTGGCTAATGTACTGAACAGGGACATCAAAGTAGTGGGGCAGGGTGTAGTGGCTAATGTACTGAACAGGGACATCAAAGTAAGTTTGAACTTCAGTAATACTACTACGTTCATTTTTTAATTAATACCCAATAGAAAAGTATGAACTCTCTTATCGACCCAACTATGAGTAAAATTGTATCACTACTGTCCTTTTACAAGGATGGACTTGGCATTAGATAACCTGATATGCCATTAAACAAAGAAACCAAACCAAATCAAACCATATCAAATCAAACCAAACTAAAAAAATATCAACAAGATTTGATTGATTGATTGATGATAACAGCATGTCAACTGGTCTAGGGTTATTTTATGCCTAGAGGTTAGAGAATTGTGCTCATTGTATGTTCATATTTATATTTTTTGTGCAGTTGTTTCTTTAGAGTCTTTTTTGCACATCAAAGGCAAATAATTTCTAAACAGATCTATTTGACCCATTGATGAACCCTAACAGCTAATACCATCTCTAGGTCAGAGTGGATTTGGGAGTAATAACAAAAAAAGGGGTATTTTGCACTCTCCAGATCTCCACAACTAGAGCCTCACCATCAGATCCAGTTTAGTGTCATATCCAGTCCCCCCCATCGTGTTATTGGTGGGAGGTTTTACCTCTCCGCAGGGAATACAGTCATACAAGATTTGAATCAATTGTTTTTTTTTTTAAAGCAAAACTAAACTATACCAGAAATTCATTTTTTAGTCACTATTATACCAATTCAATTTTTTTTGCATCTTACTGTAACACAGAAATAATGGCATATTGTAGTAAGATTTTTGTGTATACATTAGATTTGCAATTTTTGAAAAAATAGAGCAATTTCCAGTTCAGTCAACAACTTAATAATGATAGTGTGGTATCTTCCCAGTCATAATCTATTAATTATAGATTACTTCTCCTTTTTTATTTATTGTATTATTTACTATTGATTATAATATAAATTCTACTAACAGAATATATTGATTGGTTGGTTGTTTGGGTTTTATGGCATATCAACCTTTGTAGGTTATTTAATGCCAAGTCCATTTTTATACAAATAATCAGTTCTATTTCAAATAATTCAGTTTAGCTTGAGTACACAGTTTAAATGTCAAAAACATTTCTATTTTAATCTATTCAGTTTAGTCAAACAGCTCTAATTCAAACCAATTCAGTTTAGTATAAGTATAGTTTTTGTCTACACACAGTTAAATGTCAAAACAGTTCTTTATTAAACAATTCAGTCTAGCATAAGCATAAAATTTAAATGTAAGTACACAGTTTAATTGTTGAAAACATTTCTATTTCAAGCTATTCAGTTTAGTCAAAAGTTCTAATTCAAATGATTCAATTTAGCATTAGTACACTGTTTAAATATCAAAACAGTTCTATTTCAAGTAGTTCAGTTTAGCATAAGTACGCATTTTAGTTCTATTCGACCCATAGATAGGACCCTATCAGGTGCTACCACTCTGGGCCAGAGCGGACCTGGGAGCTATGGCAATGAAAGGGTACTCCTCATTCTCCGATCTCCAGCACCACTGGAACCTCACCATCAGATTATTTAGTGTCATATCCAGGACACTCACTGTGGAGGAGTCTTACACCTCTGTAGAGATGCAGTCGGTATATTCTACAGCCCTATCCTAGTGGGCAGTACACAGATTGAAGTATAAAAAGTTTTATTTCAGATAATTCAGTTTAGCATAAGTATGTAGTTTAAATGTCAAAACAATTCTATTTTAAACAATTCAGTTTAGCATAAAGACACAGTTTAAATGCAAAAACTGTAAAGTTTTGAAACCATGGTTTAGTTCTATTTGACCCATAGATAAGACCCTTATCAGGTGCCACCACTCCAGGCCAGAGTGGACCTGGGAGCAATGGCAATAAAAGGGTACTCCGCATTCACCAGAGCTCCAGCAGTGTTGAAACCTCACCATCAGATTGTTTAGTGTCATATCTAGGACACTCATGGGGGTGGGTCTTACGCCTTTGCAGAGAAGCAGTCAGTGTATTCTACAGCCCCAGCCAACTTGGCAAAGCAGAATATGAATTGCTATCGAGATTAATTGCTAGTAGAGGTAGCCTTTAAGTAAGTTCTACTGAAAATGCTTTTTAGAGATTTATTAATATCTAGCATTATTTTTCTGGATTAATTTTTATATTTTGTCTCTGGATATAATATACATATAAGTTTATAAACAGCTCAAAATATAACTTGAGTGGTAGCTTTGGTACTCAGTAAATTGTTATCTATTAAACAATAGAAAGACTGAAGTAATCATTTTTGCACCGAGATAAAAATTTCAATTATTGGCCAATTGAATGTGAAATCATTAAAATTCTAGATCTAAGATTCTGATTTGCTTGGTTGAGCATTACATGACTAACATTGATTGCAGTAAAGGATTTCTTTAAAATAAATTTTATAAAATGGACTTTTAATTTCCTGGTTGAAATTGATCCAAAATAATTTCAAATTAATCCTTCTGGATATTCATTGATTCTGAGATAATTATTCACATTTTTTTATAGAAATCATTTCAATCATTTCTTATATTTTCTTCTATCTTTTTACATCAAGAAAGCAAATGTTACATATCTTGACGCCTTCTAAAAACGTTAAGTTGATAATTCTATATTAATGAGAATACTTTTTATGGTGACTTTTAGAACTGAAATGTGCCGTACATATGCTAGTCACTGTTTATAGCAGGAATTTGATTATAAATATTACATTTTTTCTAACTTAGCTTCCTATATGGTTCATTTTAAACTGAATTTTGGCAATAGAAAAAATAAGCTGATAGCAGGATTTGAACCAACAAATAACATAATCTATATTATCTGATTTTTGTATACATATTACTATAACAACAAAGATATGGATATTCAAGTGATATTTTAAATACAATTGTATAAGAATACTCTTAGGGAATAAAGCAACTTCCAGTAGGGTTGGCAAATTAATAATAATTGTATGGGTATTATTTTTTGCTTATACAAATCATTATAATTTCTGAAGAGAGATAACTATTAAATGGCAATTATAGAGTTTTTAATCTCGTTTATTTGAAATATTAGAAGTAGCTCAACATTGAACTTAATGGCCACTAAAGGTGTTTTTTTTAGTGATTATTATTTAATAAAGATAAAAAAAATAATTGGAATCAACATCAATCGGCTGAAATAAATAATGGGATAATGAGTATTTTTCTTTTTCCTACTTTATTTCTTTCCTTCAGCTGTCTCTGTTTCTGTCTCAACATATATAAGGATTTGTAAGGTCTGTATTCAAATATATCAGATTAAGTGAATTATTTATAAGAAAGAACCATACAATTGTTATATAACATATGACATGGATTTTTGGTTCGTTCCTAGTGACCCTGTGTGCTTTGACAAGCTGTCACGCTGTGATGAGTAAACAGGGATATGACAATGTCAGGGCAGTTAACTCAGGTACAACAGGTGTGTAACTGGAAGTAGACTACATGATGAGAACCACGCGGTCAGATTTCGACAGAGTGCAGAGAATCACATTCGAGCGAGGGACACGTAGCCGATAGAGGCCTCTCTGACAAGCTTGCAAGGGGGTGCAAGCGTTGACACCTCTTGGCTTCTGGTAGAAGATATGGGAAGAAGTCCTCTCTCTGAGTATATGTCACTCCATCTATCTCTCAAACAACAACTGTGGGCCCTTTTCGAGAATAAAACAAGATATATTTTTATAAAGAAGTGAGTTCGTTTGTTCATTGAATTGTATAAATCGTGGGTATACAACACAATATCAACAAGAATTTATTTATAAACAATTGAAAAAGACAAAACAATAGCATAACAATGTATTTATTTTTTTGTTATTAGTCTTTAATAATTTTACAGTCTACATCTTGGTTGTGTTATGGATTTTTTCTCCTAATTCAACAAAAAAATCTTTAATGAACTTGAGCCATTCTATAATTCATGAACCTTTTCTAAAAAGCCTGATAAAAATTAGAAGATGTCTTCATCATCACATAAAGAAAGAAAGAGAGAAAGGAGAGATTTGGCAAAAGATTATTCCTGAAGTAATCAAATGAATTCCTGGATGGAGGTAAAAACCTAAACCACATATAGTGAGCAAGAAGAAAAAAATATTTGATGATTATTATGGCAAGAATTCTTAATGTTTATCACAAAGCTGTTTGTTGAGTTTATTTGGGAAGAAGAAGGGAACTAATTCCAATTCTGACAAAGATCAATGATAAGTTATGCAGTAATGGAGTTTGGTTTACTAAGTGATTGTATCCCTATATTTCCATTGAAATGATTGTCTGCATGTGTGTCCACTTAGTAAATTGTATGCATGTGCATTCATTTGTGATGCATATTATTAAACATTGTGTACACATGTATTGTGCTTCAAGATGTTTATACATATTTTTAGCTGCAAATAAAGGTCTAAAGGGATACATACTTTTCATTGTATTGGCATGTTCACATGTGTGTGCAATGGACTATGAAAAATTCAATGAATAAGAAATTTGGAAATGAAATACATGGAACAGTTTCAATTTCTTGCTAAGGCTCATGGGAAAAAGCATAGACCAAAGATTTTCCTCAGTGCTGTTGCATCATTAGTTACTTATTGACTGATTAAAGCTGATTAAAATTGGCCAACAGAAAAGAAAATGACACTGACATTTCCTTCACTTTCATCCAAAATGTATAATAATCTGAATGCTTTAGATGGACTGACCAGTATCCATATTTACCAACCCCTCTGCTTGGGCAGGATATGACACAAGGTCAATTTTTAAGCAGAGTTTAACTGGTTTGAATTCAGAGTTTCCCTTCTCCTAGACTAGTTGCCTCACCAAGGCTGAAGAACCCAGTCTGTCCTACTATTTACCCATAGCTGGAGGGAGAACAATTGGATTCATACCTTTCCCAAAGGTATTAGTACTATGTGAAATGCAATCAGCCTCGTCAAGGATTTGAACTCATGTCACCGTGTCCATTTTCTATGACGTGCACCTACAGTATCTATTGCTATGTGTTAAAATTGTTTTGTGATCTGGTGGCCTGTCTCACTTCACTGTGAATGGACTCTTCCTATGGGACTGTCTAAATAAGTTTAATTTTTCTTTTTGAGTCATTCTTTTACTCACCTGCCCTCAGGTAGGCCTATCTGGCATTTGTGCAAGGTGCATGGTATTAAGCTGATTGCCTGGTCCTAGGGGGCCTTCCCCAGAGGCTCAACCAGTTTGGCAGGGCTAAGTTTATCACTTGGTGCCTGAGGTGCATCAAAGATGATCAAGCACTTTTTTGTGATGGCCATGCATGAGACTTAATTTGTGTGTGCCCTCCCCCACAATAAAATGACTTCATGTCAAATCTGATTTGGTGGGAAGTTGGATTAATCCTTTTTTTTCTTACTCAAGGAACCTATTGAGTGTCCCATCATAGGGTAATGGTTACTTATCTAGTTTCATAGATCCATGATACTGAATAGTGAGTTCAATCCTCTCTGGATGCCTTATACTTGGGGCCTTGTGCCAAATTTAAGCTGTGCTTAGATTTTGAAGGGTGCCTCAATCAGTGTTATGGTTTGCAATCTAAATTGGCAGATCATCACGAGTGAGTTGAATCTCACTGGATGCTGCATACTTTGGGCCTTGTGCCACAACTAAGCAATGCTTAGTAAATAAATACCTGAATAATTTATGTCAGTCCAAGTTAGAAACAATCTTTCTGTTCGTCTATTTTGTTTTGGCACTGTTCTTGTTTGTCCACTTAATTTCAACTCTGGACAAATGTACAATACTTTTATGTTGTATATGTATATTTACATTATAGAGTAGGGAAAAGTGAATGAATGATAAAAAGAATCCTATTATGAAACTTTTGGAATAGATTCAAATTATGGTTTAAGGTTGATTCCATTTTCTGCCAAAGTTATTTAGAAAATCAGATATCGCTATATATAGTTCTAGGGTCTTATTGACATCTTTATGATAAAACAAAGGATTTTGTGTTGTGAGTCAACTTTTTATATATAATTAAAAATCCTAAAAGAGAATTCATATAACATGGAACATTTCTGATTAGTTACTTTATGTGGAAGAATTTTTATATATATATTAGTCATATCCCATAATCTTTTTCAGGTGCCTTGTAAAGTATTTCCCCTCATGGCATCTATAAGAGCCATGAGGGTTACTTGGTAGTACTCATTTTTTCTCCTATTAACATATGACACGTTGTACTGGGATGCATGGAAGGTAAGATCAAGCAGAAAGGAATGATTCTTGACATTACCAATTACTGAATGCACAAAATAGACAACCTTTAAAAGGAAACTGTTCCACTATTTACCTATATCTAGGGAATAAATGGAGTTATGCCTTTTTCCAAGACATTAAAGTGAAGTGAATACAAACTGTCTCAGCTGAATTTTGAACTTGATTTGACAATTCCATTCTCCGTTAAACATTTCACCTTCCTTGTATATATAATGGATGCCAAATATGAATGTAAAGAAAGATCTCTACCAAAACAATCTTGCTAAATTTTAAAAAAAAATGTTTTCCTTTTATTAAAAACAGGAAATAAAAATAGAGAAGGGATTTTTCCCCTTATTATTCCAAATGATCAATATCATGTTTGTTGTTTTCTATGCCATTCCCATAATTACATATACTCACTTATTAGTCATTCTTTTTTAGGCTGATCCTAGATTATAGGCTAAGAAATCATTAATTTATTGTATGTATATTTAGTATAGGTCAGCCCCACTTTTGAAAGGAAATTGGAGTACAAATCAGAGTAAGCAACCATAATATATATATGTATATTTAAAACAAATTTCAGGAAACCATATGATACAATACATTTCCCAACTTTTGGATTGCTGTCATAAGGCTAAAGGTTTGCATTTGTAAGAGTATCAACAATCAATAATTAGTGGTGCATTGTGTATTTCAGTATATAAGATTGATTTAGATTATAATACTAGGTATGACAACATTAAAAGAATTTAAATAAGTTTCAATAAGTTTATGAGGTAAGCTAGTCTGGTCTGTGCAAAAAGGTTTTACATGGACGAATGAAATAATATTTTATCATTAGTAAGTCTATCATAAATTTTGCAAGCTTCATTTACTGAAGGCACTGAACATATTTTCCTTATTTTCTTCAAACCTTTCCTACTGAATGTAATTATTAGTTTAGTCGATCTTTGCTGAAGAGTTTGATTCTCAATAAGTGAACCATACTTCTAGCCTCATTTCAAACTATACAAAGCTTTGTAAATGACTTTTAAGAGTGCTTTACATGGTGTAAAGTATATTGATCTTGGCTTGCAGACCATTGTTAGTGAATTTAATTCTCATTGGGGGCCTCATATTTCCAGCTTTGTGCCAAACTAAGCTGAGTTTAGCAAATGGTTACAAAAAGGAAAACTACATCTATATGTATTTTCCTCTCAACTATAATTTTTTGGACACTTAAAACACATCTGTATTTACTCCATCATGGATTGATTTTATGTTGATTTTCATTTATGCAATTTCCTTAAAGAATGCATCATTGACAAAAAGCAGCTAGTATATAATGGATTGTAATCGGCTTATTGGCCGTGTGGGTAGAGTGTTCATCAATGGCCCGGGAGACCTGGGGTTCAATCCTAGGTCGCATCATACCAAAGACTTTAAAAATGGTACTTGATACCTCCTTGCTTAGCACTCAAGCAATATAAGGTACGTATCGAGGGTAAAGTGGAGTAATCCAGGGAAAGGAGTAGCGCCCTCCCCTACACCTCGGTGTAGTAGCTATTGAAAAGGAAGCCTTCAGGCCGCCCTCGACTATGATCGCCAACTTATATAATGGATAAATGTATACCTTATTCTAGTGAAAATCTACAGTAGTCAAAGCAAGAAGAATTAATACACTTTCTTGATTTTTCTTTAACTTATCTTTTTCTTTTTTTAAGAAGACAACAATTTGAATTATTAGAAGCTTAGGAATCATGTTGTGTTACATATCATACTAAATAAATTATTGTCATCCTCAAAGTTGATCTCTTTTTGCAGATGAGGAATCAAACAACAATTGATGTACAATGATAGAAAAGGCAATGATAAAGAAAATATACACAAATTGGGGTTGATTAGTGAACTAAATGTCTGGCCTGTAATGGAGCCAAAAACGTAAAAGAACTTGTAGGTTTTGAGGTTCATAATTTTTATTTGCACTGATTAAACTTGACATATGGTTTATAGTTGGCATTGGTGACCTACAGAAGAAGAGATCAGTAGTTTCTGGTTTGAAGAATCCAACCTGAATCTATAGAAAGGGAGGTTAGAGAGGGAGATAGGAGTAAAAGAAAGGATGAGAAAAATCGAAAAGGGCTAAAAGAAAAAGAATAAGAGGAAGAAATAGAAAGAGAAAATAAATAGGAGAAAAATGTAATGAAAAGAAAAAAAGAACAAGTGAAAGCAAATAAAAGAAATAAGGGAAGATTGAAAGAAGAAAGAAAAGGAGAAAACTGAGAATAAATAAAAACAATAATGAAAAAACTAATAAACCAAAGAAAGAGAAAAGACAAAAAATAAGATGATGAAAGTCAAGAGGTGAAGAATATTGGAAAAAAAGAGTGGTTAAAGAAGACGAAAAGGAAAAGAAGGCTGAAGAAATTAAAGAGAAAAGTAATTAAAAAATAAAGAAAAAAAAAGGAAGTAAATGTTAGATTAATGAAAGTGAACTTTGTTCTATGGCCAGAAGAGGTTTCAGGTTTGCAATCTTCATACTGCTTTTATGATGTCCTGGGTATGATACTAACTGCATCTGATGGTGAGGCCTCTGTACTGGAAAGCCATACAATCCAGCATAAAGCCATATGTCTGGCTACCCTCTCCTAAGATGAATGTCATACTGAGGACATCAATGGAATGTACTATTTTTAAAGAGTGACTGAGCAGGTTTGCATTATTCTGAAACTATTTTATTCTAGATTTTAAAAAAAAGAGATATTTTAAATGAAAATTGAAAATAAAATTTATTAACTGTTCTTTCAGTGAAATATTGATAAATCTTGTTATCGACCACATGATCAAACTTCAATGGAAACAACTTTAATTTTTTAGTTGAATTAATTATTTTATTGTAAATTTATCATAGATAATTTAACTTTATAATTAGAATCACTTCATTCTTTAAAAATTAAAACAATTTGATTTTTTTTTTTTGTTGATATAATTTTAAGATTTCCTTCAAAAAATCAATTTTGATTTAATGCAAAACTTATATAAAGACAGCACATTCTATTTGATGTAATCAGATTTTTCTTAGGATTCTGTTTTTAAAAGTGCTGAATTCCTGACCTGATTGACTGCAAAATAAATATCACACACACACACACACACATACACATATACTTTTTAGTATTTATGTTAAAGAAAGAGAAAGAAAAAAGAAAATTGAAAAGCAAATGATGATAGAGGCAAAGAAAGGAAGAAAAGTGTCTAAAAAAGTGTATTGGTCCATGTAAAATGCTTCAGTGGCAAATCACAACAGACTCTGTTGTAGACATGACTTGAAGGGAAACAATTTTCTGACCCCTAAGAGTTTGTGTGCACAACACACAAAGCCTCACTTGCCAACTTTATACAGGCCACACCTTATCACCCAATACACTCAATTTTGGTTAAATTCAAACCTTCCCTAAGCCACCTTCTATGCAGTTTATATCGCTCCACTTTCTTCACATATCAGTTGTATGTTTCTCCTTTCAGATACAGAACTAAGAATTTCTGATGTGGTATTTGTCTATACGGTTCATTATGTTCTTATTTAAGGGTAAAATGCAAAATACTGAAATCATAGTTTTTTCATTATTTTTCATTTAAATAAAAAAGTTGCTTCAATCTTTTTTTTAAAGTGCTAATATATGAAGTGTAAGTGAATTTTATTTTTGTTTCTGTTGTCATCAAAATAAGATTTGAGATCTTATCAAAAGTTAATTTGTTACTGTTAAATCTTATGGATAATTATATGTATTAACCCAACTCCTCCAGCATGGACAGGATTTGACAAAAGGTCAATTTTTAAGCAAAGTCAATCTGGTTAGATTTCAGATTTTTTTTATTTGACGGATTGCTTAACAAAAGATAAAGAAGCTAGTTGGTCCAACAATTTACCCATAGCTGGAAGAGGGAGAACAGAATTCATACCTTTTCCAAAGTGAAAGTGAAATGCAAACAACCTCATCTAGGTTTTCAACTTCAAGTTGCCAATTCCATTTCCTATGACAACAACAGTTACACCAAATGCAGCTTCCTCACAACAGTAAAAAAATCATTTTCAGCTTATTTTTTTGACTTAGATAAAAACACTATTTTACTTTTTAAGATGAAGATTACTGAAATATGTGTCTATCTACTGTGAAATGTTTAAAAAAAAAAGGATATTAAATCTTGCTTTTTGATTTTAACATTAAAGTCATAGAAGCAAGAATTTAATTAGTTAAAATGCACAGCTTATGTTTAATGAGTTTCTTTTTTTCTTTTTTAAATGTTAAAAAATTCAAGCATTTGGTGTGTATTCCACAAAAAACTGGAAGACCTATCTTTTTTATTGCATTTTTTTACTTTTTGTACCTAAAAAAATATTTTCATATCTTGCTTCAATTTTTTAAATTTTTATTTCAATCTTATGTAAACTCCTAACAAACACTTATTCATTGGTCCCATGACCTGGTTTAGTTGTTGGGGTACTACTTATGTAATGTATCTTATACAGGAATAGCTTGGTGGAGCCCATCTCTTGCCAAGTCCACCACTGGCTTGAATAAAGTTTTCCTTCCCCTAGACCAGTTGGTTAACATAGGTTAAAGAACCCAGCCTGCCCTACAATTTTACTCATAATTTAAGAGTGAATAGTTGGATTCATACCTTTCCCATGTGCTATGTGAAATGCAAATAGCCTTGTTCAGGATTTGAACTCAGGTAGCTGAGTCCACTTTATATAACAATTATGGTTATGCCACAAGCACCTAGTGAGTGTTTATATCAGTGTTTTATGTCTCTATTATATCCAAAGTCTTGGGGCAGGAATTGAAAGAATTTTATAAAAATAGCATAAAAATAATTTTCCAAGCTTTTACTAGTTATTTGTAAACATAATAAAAACTTAATCATGAATCATAAGGTTATCCCACAATTTTGCATTATCTAAATTATTTTTCTATTGTAAAACTGGGCCATTGGTCTAATCAGTTGAGTGTTCACCAATAGTCCGGGTGACCAGGGTTCAATCCCAGGTTGAGTCATACCAAAGACTTTAAAAATGGTACTTGATGCCACTTTGCTTAATACTCAGCATTATAAGGCAAGGATCAAGGGTAAAGTGGAGCGATCCAGAAAATAAAGTAGCGCCCTCCCCTACACCTCGATACAGTAGCTATTAAAAAGGGAGCCTTCGGGTCACCCTCGTCTATGATCAGCAACTTTACTTTTATTATAAAATCCAAATTTCCCAAGAATTAAGCAAAAATCTTTTCAAATCAAAATTTGTATGAAGTCTTTCAGGTTCCTTTGAAATAAAACAAATTATTGTATCAAATATTGACATTCTTCATCACAGTTATCTTTTTACACCAGTAAGAAAAAAACCTGTTAATTGGTTAGATTGAAAAAAAAAACATTTTACTATTTAAATTTGTCTGATTTTTTTCCTGGCCTTTTTCTATTATCAATTGGTTATAAATGAAAATTTCAATATGCCATTTTGAAAAGAATACATACTTTAACCAAAAAACTATTGCAAAGGAATTACATATTTTAGACATTAATCTTGAATCAAAACTGTTTTAAATGATAATACAAGACTATATACATCGATTGACAAAATCAGAGAGAATGGCTTCGAGCTGATGAAGAAAAGAAGCAGAAGGTACCCCGCAAAAACAATTACCGACGCCGACTACGCCGATGACATAGCGATACTGGCAAATACACCCGACCAAGCCAAAACACTACTGCATAGTTTGGAACGAGCAGCTTCAGGCATAGGCCTCTATGTTAATGCACACAAAACAGAATATGTGTGCTATAATCAAACGGGGGACATCTCCACTCTAGACGGAACCCCTCTTAAACTAGTAGACAAATTCACTTACCTAGGAAGCAGCGTCGCATCAACCGAAAAGGACATCGACACGAGGTTAACGAAAGCATGGACAGCTATCAATAAGCTATCGATTATATGGAAATCAGACCTAATCGATAAAATGAAACGCAGTTTCTTCCAGGCAGCGGTCACATCAATACTGCTATATGGGTGCACTACATGGACTCTAACAAAACGGCTGGAGAAGAAGCTAGACAGCAATTACACAAGAATGCTGCGAGCAATCTTGAACAAGTCCTGGCGGCAACACCCCACAAGACACCAACTGTACGGCCACCTGCCTCCTATCACGAAAACTATTCAAGTTAGACGAACCAAACACGCAGGACACTGCTGGAGAAGCAGGGACAAACTCATAAGAGATGTATTGTTATGGACCCCCACACATGGCCGTGCAAAAGCAGGACGACCAGCACAAACATACATTCAGCAGCTATGTGAGGATACGAGATGTTGTCCTGAAGACCTGCCTAGGGCGATGAACAATAGGGAGGAGTGGCGAGAAAGGGTCAGGGATATCCGTGCTACCAGCACGACATGATGATGATGATATAAGTAATATTTACACAATATACATAACATTTTTTTTAATTAGCAAACATTCTTATCTGTTCGTAAGTGTAACAAAAAACATTTTCCTACCTAGCTTTTTTAATCATTTAAATCTCTGCATAATAATATAAATGAATATAAAAGAGTAAATCCTGTTGGGGAGAAAAGAGAAGGGCATTAGTGTTAAGTGAAATGGAAACAGCCTAGTCCAGGATTTGAACTTAGGTCTCTAATTTCATTTCCTTTGACAATAATTGTTATGTTAAGTATGACCACCCACTAATGAGTAAGTAATTATTAGACTTCATAAAATTCCATGATCACATTTAATGAATACAGATTTAATAATATTAAAACACAAGCTGAGAACCTTACTTCAAAGATTGTATCAATCATCTGTGTTCTGATTTTTTTAATTATTTATTTCTTTAAATTTCTTGTTTTTAATTACTCAAGTAAGCAGAAATTTTTCAAAATTCCTTTTGTTTTAGATTTTAATTAATCTATCATTGATGAATATCTGTTATTTAGACGATAAAGAATTCTTTCAGAATTTGCTCTTAATAAGGTGATTTTAATTTATCTCTTCATTTGTGTAGAATACTTTTCCAATAAATTCAATAGTTAAGTTAAGTGACAATAATTATAAAAAAAATCTTCCCACTTCAAAATACAAGCATTTAGCAAATGAGTGGCTATCTTATAGTTCCTATCTGAAAATAGCTGAAAGCAGTAGTTCTCAAATTTTTTTCCTTTAGGTTCCTTAATGATATAAAAAAGAAATGTATTTTTTTAAAGAGTTTGTATATTGATTAGATGATTAGAGTAAAAATAAAAATGTCTTTATAAGTTTCAGAAACTAGACACATTTATCGAAAAAAAAGTATCGATATATGATGGGGGACTGAAAAGTTAATCGGCTGAAAAGCTCATATGATGATATCATATCTGGTGTTGATGACTTTTTTGACCAATAAAATCCAATCACTGCAACACCGATGGAAGAAGTGTGAGCTGTAAGTAAAATCTCACTTAGTCACATTAGAGTATCTGGGTCAGTCTATGAATTTTTGGGGGGGGTGTCCTTGTGGTGTAATGGTTAAAGCAATGGACTGCAGAATCATAGTAATCGAGTTTGTACTCCAGTCGTGCTATTACATTCACTTTTGGGGAAATACTTTTGGGAAAGGTATGAACCCCCTTATCCTCCCAGCTATGGGTTAAATAGTACCACTACTGTTCTTCTGGGAGAATAGCTTTGGCATTAAATAACCTACAAAGGTTGATATGCCATTAAATGAAGAAACCAAACCAAACCAAACCTATGAATTTTTCTGTCAACCCTTATATATTCTAAAGGGTGACATTTTCTCATGGTCAGGAAGCTTGGCTTACATAACAATTTCTAAGTCATAAGTTCAATTCTCGCTAGATGCTCAAGCTCATAGACTTGTCCCAAATTTAAGCTATTCGTGATTTAATGATTAGCAGCTTACTGCACAAATCTATTTCAAATGTGTAGTGGGTTTGATTCTCACTAGAACCATACATATGACCTTGTACCAAATCTAGGCTATAGTATTTTTTGGGTATGAATGGTATGAATCCAATTAATCTCCCTCCTGCTATGGGTAAATAGTTGGGCAGACTGGGTTCTTCAGCCTTTGTGAGGCAACTCGTCTAGGAGAAGGAAAACTCTGAATTCAAACCTGTTAAACTCCGCTAAAAAAATGACCTTGTGTCATATCCTACCCGAGTGGAGGAGTTGGTAAATATGTATAGTATTTTTTGGGGACTCTCTAGCAGACCATTGTTAGTGAATTTGATTTTCACAAAGTGCTTCATGCTTCTAGCCTTGAGCCAAACTAAACAAAAAGGAAAATGAAAGAAAATTCAATGTAAGGTTTTATTTTTACAAATCTTTGAAGTCTGGTAAATGACAAACAGCTGGATTCTTTTATCGTCTTCAGTATTTACTCCATTACTGTTGTTAGTTTTTATTGTTTTCTATGCAGAAAGTCCCGATTAATTGGAAAGGGCAGATATTCTTCTTTTATAGTATACTAGAATTTTGAAATGCTATTTGTAAATTGAAATCTGAAATAAAGTCAATAAACTTTTCATATTCCACTGCATTTAAATTCCCTTGTCTTCCTTACACATTGAATAGATCTCTAATCAAAACTGTATTGACTCTAATGCCACAAAAAATAATTCATTTCCCAAAAACTGATTTTATTTTTTTTGCTTAATCTTTTTCAAACCATTTTCCTTTCATAGAACCCTGATAAAGGTTTTGCAAATCACTAAAGTAACTCTTCAATCTATAGTTTGAAAACTGCTGGCCTAGCATAACGAGGGATGGGAGTTGGTAAATGAGAGAAAAAATAAGAAACATCAAAGTAAAGGTAGAAGATGAAAGTAATATGTTTATCTTATTCTGTCTTTCTTTCTTTTTATCTTATGACAACTGTTCTCTTTAGAAAACAATTAAAAATTCTTATCCTCCTTTCTTGTCATTCTTTTAATTACTTCTTTATCAAACAAAAAAAGTTACCATTTTGTGAACTATTTATATTATATTGGCCCAATTTTTATATGCATATTACTGCAATAAAACAGAAATGGAATATTTGTTGCAATATCATTGAAATGCTCTTAGGAAATAAGGTAACTTCTAACTTAATTATAATATAGAGAGTTTGTACTTGTCCTGATTATTATAACCTATTAAGGGAGATGTTTATTAACTGTTAATTATAGACTATCCTATCTATTTATTAATTTATATGCAATTATAATTTTCATTCTATAAATAGGATGTCTTGGTAATTGTTGTATCGTCACAACCAACTATACATACACATATACCTGCAGAAACATATTCAACACAATAATGACGAGCGGACACAGTTCTTTAGAAAAATATACCTCTCACTTTATCTGAAAGGGTTGTGTGTGAGAGGTGAGTTGGAGACTGAACAAAGACTGCAACATATTGACCCCCACTTTTCCGGCTATACCAGTATTTCTTTCCCGTTCTCCTGGGCTGCTCAACTGGGGGCCTGGGGGCCCAGCCTCTGCTGGGACAGGGTTCTTATTCCAGCATCTTCTCTCCAACTGATCTGAACTTTCTGTCACCAGGGTTATATAATAATTTGATGCCCACCTACTTCTTGCGAGCGTCACGTTTGTACTCAATTCAACCTGTCGACAGTCAAGGTTATCCCCTGAACCCCTGATATCATTGCCCGGATGCACCTGTTATTTACACCAGTGCATTTCTTCTTTTGACAGCTTGGCCAGGGTCAATATGCAACATAATGAGCTTTATGACTGCCAAAAGCAGCCTTTAAGTGAATTATAAAGATATAATTACCTGATTTTTGTGCATTTAGAAGTTACAGTAACCAGACATTGGCATAATGGTTAGAGTGTTTGCCAATGGCCCAGGAGACCAGAGTTCAATCCCAGGTCAAGTCATACCAAAGACACAAAAAATGGTATTTGATTCTACCTTGCTTAACACTCAGCATTATAAGTTAAGGATCATGGGTAAAGAGGAGCAATCCAGGGAAAGGAGTAGTGCCCTTCCCTACACCTTGGTGTAGTAGCTAGTGAAAAGAGAGCCTTTGGGTCACCCTTGACTACGGTCGCCAACTTTACTTTACTTTTATAGGTTACAGTAATAAAACAAAAACAATATGTAATAGTATACATTTTGTTAGCACAATAGCATTAAATGACAAATACACTTTCCAGCCCAACTGTAATTTAGTCGTGTGAGTTCAGTATTTGTGCTCTCTCAACTCATTATAATTTTTTGAAGGGAGATATTAAACACTAACTATAGATTACTTCCTGTTATTTACTTATTTATTGCAATTATCATTCAAATCAGAAGAGACTGGTTATTGGGTTTAATGACTACCACAGACAGTCTTTAAGTAAGTTTGTAAAAAAAAAAAAAACAACAAAAAATAACAATAAAAAGAATAATTCTCAAGATAATACTATTCTTGTTGGAGTTGGGCAAAGTTTTAGAGTAACTTTAAGAACTTGATTTCTTAAATTTTTAATCAGACTTGGCCTTTAATTCTTTGTCTAATTGGAGATCATTCGTTCAACAGATCAAATACTCAGTTGGCAGGACTTAGAATATACTGACTGTAACCCCTACCAAAGGGTAAGAACCCCTCAAAAAGAAGTGTCCTGGGAATGATACTGAACTGCCTCTGATTGTGAGGTTTCATTTCTAGAAATCTGGGGAATGTAGAGTACCTCTTGATTGCCATTAATTCCATGTTCACTCTGATTCAGAATGGTAATACATACCTATTTGAGTCCCATCTATACATCAAGTTATTCCTTTTAAAAATCATTCATATTCTATAGGACTGTATACAAAAATAAAAACCCTCTTAAGAAACAGCCAAACAAAATCTTAAAATAAACCTACAAAGAACATGATTCCTTAACCTTTTGACATGAAATAACCCTTGATGAGTTGACATGCTGTCAAAGCTAATCAATCAACAGGTCAAGTAAAATACTTAAGGCTTCAGATCATAACAATTATTAAAGGATATTTGTGCACAAGGGAAAGCATTGAAAAACTTTTGCTTTAAATTAATTTTCAATTTTTTGATTAATTGCACAATATTGAGCTGTTGATAAACCACAGTTTGTTACACTTTAAAAAAGCTTAGTTCTATAGTTAGTAGAGGTAAAAGTACATATTCTAATACTATCGTTATATGACCAATATATTTACCTTGTATGTTACCTCAGCCCATCTTTACTACTTGTATACACACTTAAATATATGATGAGTTTTCTGAATTTCTTTCTTTTTTTCATTTTCTTACCCAAGAATTACATTTAATTCTTGAACTAATTGGCAAACATATATATTAAAAAAAAACCCCAAAACTTCAAAAGTCTTTTTGAAATTCTGTCTGGAATTTGACTCCCATTTTCTGGCTTTTCGAACATTTTGACATCATTGCCTGCCCTCAACATTTAATGATGATGCCTTAACTAAAATGGCTTCATCATCTTCATTTGATGTAAAGCAGAAAACATATGTGACAGGCTGAATTGTTCAACTACTGTTTCCTACTCAATATTCCTTTTTATGTGAATATCTTAAACAGCTGAATAAACCAGCAGCTGGTTCAAACATTATGTTCACTTACAAAAACAATGATTTAAAAAAAAATTGCTTTTAACTAATATCTGCAAAGATAATTAGTAAATCCTAAGACAATGGTAACTATACTATACCAAGAGGCATTAGAAGTAGTATTGTGTTATTTTGGTTCTTGAGTGATACACCATAATAACACAAATATCACCAATGAACTAATAATATAAAATACAGAATTATAATAAAAATCATATTATTTCAAGCTTTTGTAACATACAAATAATAATCCAATCTCAATGTCCAAATTGGGGAAATCTACTCACAGACTCACATAGGAATTTCTAATTCAGTGAAAGTATGAAGCATACCAAATGATACTATTAACTAAAAGGTATTAAACAAAATCATTTAAAAATATTTTTATTATTATTAAAATAGAACAATGATTTGTGCTTTTAACTATTTATCAATCAATTTGTCAAGATAATAATTTTCAGGATTTCTATAGATTAGCTTGTATTTATTTAAAAAAATATATGAATACAATTTGTTCCTTATTCTTAATATTTCAAAACACTTGTTTTCTATAATTTCAATAAGCTAAAGAACTGAAAAAAAGAATATTAAAAAATTATTCCTAAGATGATATCATCTTAAAATTAAGTCCTCTTTCTCTCTCTCTCTCTCTCTCTCTCTCTCTCTCTCTCTAATGAATAAGTAAAAACAAATTTTTATTTACCTCATTGTTGAGATACCTGGAATCCACTGGATCAAAGCTACCAAATTTCCTTCTTTCCATTGCAGCTTTTTAAAATCAACTCCTTTCCATTGCAAAGATGATTGATTTACTTGTGAGAGGCTTACAACTGGTACATTATCCAGGCCTAAAAGATGTGACAGGTAGAATGAGAGAACCTCACCTGGATAAAAGAAAAGAAATGATTTATTTAATATAAAAAATGATAATTTTCATAACTGAATGAACACACACACTCTCTCTCTCTCTCTCTATATATATATATATATATATATATATATATATGTGTGTGTGTGTGTGTGTGTGTGTGTGTGTGTGGATAGATAGACAGATAGATATTCTGTAAATAGTAGGAAAATGTATTTTTTAAAGGCTGTTATTTTATTTATTTATCCAAGGGTGATACGTGAACATGAGTAAAACACATCTTGTTGCCCCTAACAAACAAACAAAAAAAACATTTAAAAGATGTCTATATCTTATTTTCAAAGAAATTAAAACTTATCAATAGATTTCTTCAAAATTCATTTTTTCAACAAATGAAATAAACCATCTGAAATCAAAAGCTCAGCACTGAAGCCTGATATTTTGGGCTCAGGAAGATAACAGCAGCTTCTAATAAAATCAAGTTTACTATAATGACCATTCACAACCTTTCTTTTAATGGAATGATGAGGTAGCTTTAAACAAAGATGTTTGCTTCCTGAAGTAAAGTTTGACTGTTTTTGTGCATTTTATCTGGCTTCAAAGAGTTAAACTTTGTTCACAAAAATTCTCATTTATTCATCCCTATTTTAGATTTTCAAATGGATGATTATAACTTTTTCAACATTAAAAACTTCAAACTAAGATTAAAAACAGCTTTTTCATTTTCATCATAAAATAGTAACATTTATATTCACTTCAATTTGTACATCTATATAAATAATTAGGAAGAGTTTGTTACAAGGAAAGTGTGAATTTAGTAAATTATGCATAACAAATTTGTAATAAAATATAGCTTAATATTATAGCAGAGGAATATTCTTGGTAATTGTGATAAAAGATTGATTCTGAAATGAATTATAAATAAAACAAGCTAACAGTAAAACAAATAACAGGTTAAGTTTAAACAGACATCTTTTTATGTATTATCTAAGTAATAATTTACAAAATATTATTTTGTATGAGTATTGAGTTTTTGTATGTATATAGTAAATATAAATGTTTTTGGTATTCTTTTTTTTTTTTTTCTTTTTTGTTAGTCCTTAATTACTTAAGAAGAAAACTTGGTTATTGTTGTGAAATTTGGGATTGATATTTTCAGTTTGAGGGATGAAGATTCAAAGGGTCTATATGTCCTCTTTGCCTATTGGACTACTACTGAATAGGTAGGTGTTCGATGGGTATTCAGACTCATTAGTTTTGGGAAGCAAAATAGTGGAAAGTTATTTTTGGAAATCTTTTATGGATGACCAATTGATTTGATTTTGAGACACCATATTAAGTATGCTTACTTATTCGACCCAGAGCAAAGTTTCAACATAATTTTCATGTTCTTTATAGGAAAAGAGGGGCTCTGTATTGAGATGTAATCATTGAAAATAAACAATAATCAGTGCAAAGCCATGTTACTGTATGATGTAACCAATCATAGCATTATTATTTGGTTAAGACAATCAATCTGGGAAAAAATATTAAAATTGATAAATCTTTTAGATGTTTCTCAGTTAAATTAAAAAATATTTCTCTCCAAAACTGTTTGAAAATTTTCACAGAACAATATCAACTACAGAAGACATTATAAAAAATAAAATAAATCTTTTTTTTCTGTTATGTAAATTTATCTTTTATAGTAGCAATTAATTTGCAACCATTTGGTTTAAACAAATAATACTTACGTATTATTGCAAATATATGCAAAAATTATAATGAGTTTGTTTGATGAAAAGTAATTCAAGAAATAAAAGAGGAGAATGAAGTTTCAAATCTTAGAACTAACACAACTTCTATCATGTGTCCTTGTCTATATAAATGTCTATGATTACAATATTTTTATGAGCAAAATAGCAGTACTAATTGTATTACGACTGAATAATATATAAAAAAAGGTTTTTGCTTGTATTTACAATGATATACCGGTGTTATTTATTTGACTGATAGATATGTAGTATCATATACTGTCTCTGTTTAAATAAATTTACTATTAATCATCCCTGGTTAATTCTATTATATTTAATCTATATTAATGTAACAGTTGGCATAAAATTTGAAAGAATAATAGAATATTGAAGAGATAGAAGTTTGTTGTTTTAACATTGAAATATAAAATCTATATTCTGGAATTGTATGAGATAAGAAAAACTACACATTTTGGATCACTGAAGAAAGGACAAAAACTGTTCACATTTGAACTATAGAACTATAGCGACTGAATTTTCACTGGTTATAAATAGGATCATGAGTATGTTTTAAGGAAATATTTTGAAAATTCCAAACTCTTCATGCTGAAAAATTTCCTTGCTAGAAACCAGAGTTATAACCATTTTCAATAACTTTTTAGGGTCACTGTGAAATCAAGACTTAGAAAAACAATGTAATGTTTACATTTGGCTACAAGGATTTCATAAACATCAATTCTTTCATAACATTTATTAACTTATAAGTCTGTGCAAAAACATGGTTCACATTATGCTTGGGTTTATTGCTACAGTAATAAGGGGGACATATAAATTAATGACCAATCAATGTAACTTCAAATACCACTCATAGGGCAGGTTTTCAACTAGGGTTTATATTTACTCAGCCCCTATACTGTGAGCAAGATGTAACACAAGGTCATATTTTAAGCAGAGTAAAGTATGTTTGAATTCAAAATTTTCCTTCTACTAGACTGGTTGCCATACAAAGGCTAAAAGACCCAATCTATCCAACTAGTTACCCATAGATGGAAGGAGAACTGATGGATTCATGACTTTCTCAAGGGCATTAGCACAACGTGAAACACAAACAGCTTTGTCCAGGTTTGTATTTAGGTTGCTGATTCCATTTCCTATGATGATAACCATTATACTAAGCACACCTCAATAAGTGTTATTTAATTTAAAGTGAACTAAATTTGTATGTCAATAAAAAATGTCTGCTTTTAAAAAAATATCAAGATAGAACATTTTAATATCATAAAGACATCAAATATTTTGTACAAATGACAGTTTTTTTTTCTATCAAACAAGGTTTGGTTTGGTTTGTTGGGATTCATGGCATATCAACCCTTGCAGGTTATTTAACACCAAATCCATTTTTATGTGAATAATCTGTTCTATTTAAAACAATTCAGTTTAGCATAAGTACACAGTTTGTCAAAAACATTTCTATTTCAAACTATTCAAGCAGTTATATGTAACAATTCAGTTAATTGTAAATACAGTTTTAATGTCAAAAACAGTTCTATTTCAAATAATTCAGTTAAGCATAATCACATAGTTTAAATGTAAGTATGGTTTAATTGTCAAAAACATTTCTATTTCAAGCTATTCAGTTTACTCAAACAATTCAGTTTAGCATAAGTATGCTGTTAGTTCTATTTAACCCATAGATAGGGCCCTATCAGGTGCTACCACTCTGGGCCAAAGTGGACCTGGGAGTGATGGCAATGAAGGGGTACTCCACATTCCCCAAAGCTCCAGCACTGCTGGAACCTCATCATCAGATTGTTTAGTGTCATATCCAGGACACTCGTTTGGGGGGAGGGTCTTACTCCTCTGCAGAGGTGCAGTCAGTGTATTCTACAGCCCCAGCTGACTAGGCAATCTATCAATCAAGAATATCCATAGATATACTTATCATGTATAGGGTGGTTTAAAAATGAATCAGTTCAGCTTTAGAGGGCTTTCCCCATTAGCAGCACTAGCCCCCTTATCTAAAAGGAGTAAGAACTGAGGTTTATTACTTGGCACTGGAGATTCTCCAAAGTGGGGTGGATGTCAATGGAGCTGAAGTATTTTTGGCACCAGCCCATTACAGGCTTGCATTCTATGGGATCCCACATTAAACTGAACTAGTGTCATATTCTAAATCAGTGGTGTGCTGGGGGTAGATAAATACTTAAATAGCTATGCACTGATATGAAATAAGTAGTAGTAGTAAGTGACTGTAGTTGAGGGCGACCCAAAGGCTCCCTTTTCAGTGGCTACTACATCGAGGTGTAGGGGAGGGTGCTACTCCTTTCCCTGGATCGCTCCACTTTACCCTTGATATGTACCTTATAATGCTTAGTGTTAAGCTAGGAGGTATCAAGAACCATTTTTAAAGTCTTCGGTATGACTCGACCTGGGATTGAACCCCAGTCTCCCGGACCATTGGCGAAAGACTCTTATATAATCAAGTAAAAGTAAAGTAAAGTTGGCGACCATAGTTGAGGGTGACCCAAAGGTTCTCTTTTAAATAGCTACTACACCGAGGTGCAGGGCAGGGTGCTACTCCTTTCCCTGGATTGCTCCACTTTACCTTTGATCCTAACCTTATAATGCTGAGTGTTAAGCAAGGAGGTATCAAGTACCATTTTTAAAGTCTTTGGTATGACTCGACCTGGGATTGAACCCCGGTCTCCCAGAACATTGGCAAACACTCTACCCATTAGGCCAATGAACCAAATTGAATCAAAAAGCACATTAAAAAATGTAACGCGTCCCTGTTGCATAATGACTAATGTTCTGGACCACAACAGTGTCATAAATGAGTTCAAACTCTGGTCATGCTATGGTATTTACTTTCAGACTAATACCCTTGAGAAAGGCATGAACCCTTATCCCCTCAGCCATGGGTTGAATATTACCACTAGTGTTCTTCGACAAGGATGGCTTTGGCATGAAATAACCCATGAAGGTTGATATACTATTAAAAACAAAGAAACCAAACCATATGAATAAAATGTTTCAAATAGATACATGATTGTATTAAAGAAAGGATTTGTATAGATTAATGAATTCATAGAATGTAAATGTGTATTTAATTTTGAATATCTATATATGTGGTGCCTTCAATAAGTTTCCAGACTTTTTTTGTACAGACATTTAAAATTGTCGTAGACTCTTGATGATTCACTATGTTATTGCTATACATCTTATAAGATGACGACCAATTTTTACGATTTCAGGTTCAAATGAACAGCTACAGCAGCAATTGGAATACGCCCTACTAAAGCCTGATTGTCACAGCTGGTGAATTTCAAAAATGCAATCTGACACTTTAGAAGAAAGATATGCAATAAAATTCTGTTTTAAACTTGGAAAAAATGCTGCCACAGAAACATATGGAATGCTTCAGACTGCTTTTCAACCATCTTGCATGAATCGAGCATCAGTTTTTGAGTGGCATAAGAGAGATTCAATGAAGGCAGGGAGTCTGTGAGGGATGATGATAGGTGTGGGAGGAGTAAGGAAGTCAATACACCACAGCTGATTGGCCAAACTGTTAGGATTACTCTGTTGAGGTTTTAAGGGAGTTCAGGAAGAGATTCCTTGGGAAGAGGCCAGCAATTTCAAATCAGGTCAGTAGCATTTCCACCAGGACAATGCACCAGTTCACAACTCCATCCTTGTCACAGACTATTTGACCAAGATGGGCATCAAGATAGTTCCTCAGCCTCCCTATAGTCAAGCCCTTGCTCCCAGTGATTTTTGCTTATTCCCTAAGCTCAGAGGCTGTCATTATGAGACAACTGAGGAAATGAAAGAGGCTGTGACAAAGGTCATTGACACGCTTACACAAGAGGACTTCCATGGGGCCTTCGAGAAGTTGTTGGAACGGTACAGGAAGTGCATTGCAGCCGGAGGAGAGTACTTCGAAGGGGACTAGAGTTTCATGTGTGTGCTATCAATAAAAGTGCCCATATGAAAAAAGTCTGGAAACTTATTTAATGATCCTCGTATGTCTGTATGTATGCAATTTTAGATCAATAAATCCATACCCAGATACAGTTATGAACCGAATTTTGGTCTGGAATATTTGCTGGTCTATGCAATTCATAGGGAGAACTGTTGGGTTAGGTGTATCTACAAAGGATGTGATAATGTTGAAAAATAAATATCTATGTAAAATGAATACTTTGTTCATATTTTGGCAATGGACTTATTGATCTACATATGTTACATGCTCATCTACAGCATCATAACGACACAATAATAAAGACAGACACAGGAAGACTTCTTTAAACAAAATATTACCTCTCACTTTATTTGTAAGGTTTCGAAAAGGTTGTGTGGGGTTTTACTGTGAGAGGGAGCTGGAGACCAAACATAAACTGTAATATCTTGACCCCACTGTTATGACCGTCACGTTGTGTCTTTCTTGTTCTCTAGGGCTGCTCAACCGGAGGCCTAGGGCCCACTGCTGGATGCTGGCTTTCTTTATTGCATCTTATCAGCATCTTCTCTGGACCCCAAACTCCATTGGGGTATCCGAGGGCCCCCTCGGTCGGGTGTGGCTTTCCCTACCACATCTCGTCTCTAGCTGTCTGGAACTCTACTGGTAACTGCTCTGGCTCGTCAAACTCAGCTGAATTATATAATCGTTCAACGGCCACTCGATCTTTGAAATCGAATGTTTAATCGTCATTAAGTGGAAATAACTGTCATGCAGTTCAGAGGTCACTCTCTTCCGGTGCATCACTCTGTAGTGTACCATGGGAATTTTTCTTGCTCGTCCCATTTATCAGCCAATTTCTGCCCACGCGATTTCCTCTCATAACTCCCATTAGAATGTGTCACCTCCTTCCGGTGCATCACCTTGAATGGCATTTTTGGCCGGGTCAAAAGGTCAAAACATAACACATATTTAAATGTAAATATCTTACTAGTAGGTGTATGTATGCTTTTTATTTGGTTTGTTTGTTTTTCTGTCCATCTATTAATATAGATATTATATAGATATTTACTTAGCATAGCATAGTTTTAGCCCCAGGCATGAGGATCCAGCAATTGAACTTACTACAAATTATCTGTGTGTTTAGTTTGCTATCGAACTGCCATGAAGCGCCAATCTATCTATCTATTCATCTATCTATGCGTAATATATTAATGTGACCTGCGAGTGTGAATATGGTGGATGTTGTTGACAGATTGATAAGACCGGTGTGATCACCGAAATGTCATCATGTCCACAGCTGCTGTGTATTAGAGGATGTTGACAGGATCATATCCGCTCAAGGATAATATCAACAAGGTGATTGCCAAAATGTCACCATGCCCACAGTTGTTATGTCGAAAACAGGTGCATCCGGTCGAAGATATCGGAAAATCACCTGAATGGTGGGCGTGGTTGAATTCGGTGATAGTGGTAGATGTGTACGCCCACAGAACCGGGCTTGGGCAAGTAGCCAATGGGAAGCAGACAACATAACCAATGGAAAACAAAGAAGTGAGATGTGGGCATAACCATGGTTAATGAAAAAGAGGAATTGCTGCAGGTCACGTGAGAGTTGTAGACTATGTAAGTTCCCAAATTTCAGCTAAAGTCAGTTGTTCACTGGCTCGTCCGTCTCCCGACAGCTCCTCCGTGTGTGCGAACTCTTTGCAATTGCTATCTGCTCCACACAAGTATCATCGCCGAAAATAAAAATATAATCTTATATTTTTATATACATACATGTTCCTCGTTGTTAATAATGACACAGTGTACTATACAACATATGTGTGTGTGTGTTGTGAATATCATTTATAAATGTATAGTTCAAAGTTTAGTATCTAATCTGACTTATTTTGCAATAGGTTTTGCATGAAGTTAAAATGAGAACAGCAGTAGGAAAAGAGTATGACCTTTTTTTCTATATATAGTTAACATTGTTTTGAATTATAACAGTTCATCAAAAGTATTTGAACTCCTTAACTGGCTTCAGTCTGAGTTTGCATTTTGATTTGTGAGATACAGACAGATGAGATTTGTGGGTTATTTCTAATATCTTTATAATTAATTAAAAAGATTGATGTGTAATGTGTTAAGGAAGGAAAATGATGCTTTCTTCTTTTCAGATTTCCTGAAGGGTTAGTTTGTTCTGATGTATATCAACATGATATATTCAAAGGTATTAGTAACATGAAGGCTGTGCCTGTGGCATTAATATAAATATAAATGAAGGAATAAAAAAGAGGAATTTATTATGAGGTGTAATTATTTACCCATAAAAACTGTTTAGATTAGACATAATAACAGACATCTTCTTTGTATTATTATTATTATTATTATTCATTAGACATTGGCCCAGCGGTTAGAGTGTTCGCCAATGGCCCGGGAGACCTGGGTTCAATCCCAGGTCGAGTCATACCAAAGACTTTAAAAATGGTACTTGATACCACCTTGCTTAACACTCAGCATTATAAGGTACGGTTCAAGGGTAAAGTGGAGCAATCCTGGGAATGGAGTAGCGCCCTCCCCTACACCTTGGTGTAGTAGCTATCGAAAAGGGAGCCTTCGGGTCACCCTCGACTATGGTCGCTAACTTTACTTACTTACTACATCAGTGTTATTATTATTATTATTATTCACCCCATTAGAGTTTTTCACATCAGAGTTAGCTGATGGTTTTCCAGTGGAGTTTGAGTGACAGCAAGTCTCCTCAAGTCTCCAGGACTCGTTTCAGGATTCTGGCCATTCTCAGCAATGCTGTCATTTGGATAGTCTCTACCCGTCTGTCAAGTTCCAAGTCCTCCAGGCCTTTTAATAATCCTTTAGTTATTGTGACAAAAGCACCAATCAAAATTGGCACAATTGTCACTTTCATGTTCCACAGCTTTTTCAATTCTCTCGCAAGATCGAGGTACTTATCCTTCTTTTCACATCCCTTCAGATTTATTCTGTGGTCCGCCGGGACAGCAAAGTTGACAATTTTGCAAATTCTCTTTTCTTTGTTGATTATTATAAGGTCTGGTCTTCTGGCCAGGATTAGGTGATCCCTTTGTATATAAAGTCCCATAGGAGTTTATGCGTGTCATTTTCTAGGACAGGTGCTGGGTTGTGCATATACCATTTGTTAGTATGGTCAAATTTACATTTCTTGCACATTTCCCAGTGGATCACCTTGCCGACCCCGTCGTGTCTCGCCTTATACTCCCTCTGTGCTAATTTGCTGCATTTGCTTATTATGTGATTGATCGTTTTGTCTCCATCACTGTATAACCTACATTTACTGTTTTGTTGCGTCTTATCTATTCTTGCTTTGATATGATTGGTCCTTATGGCATTGTCCTATGCTGCTATTTGGAGAGATTCTGTTTCTCTCTTAAGGTTTCCTTTTCTTAGCCAGGTCCAGGTTTTCTGGAGTGAGATGTTGTTTATTAGTCATTTAAAGCAGCCATAGATTTGTTTTTTCTCCCATTTTTGTTTCCTAGTTGTTGTCATTCTATCATCTATCATGTTGTCCGTATCGTTTCTGATGGCTGTAATCAGTCCTCGTTCATGTTTTTCTATGTAGTCTTCGAGCCATATTGATGCGTCAATGCTGTCTTTGATGCTGGCAAGTCCTCTTCCTCCCACTTTTCTAGATACATATAGTCTGTCAATGTCGTCTTTGGGATGTAATGCCTTATGTATGTAAGTATAGTGGATAGGCACATATTATGACTTGGATTTTAATATATTGAACACAATATGTACTATAAAACAAGCAATAAAATTATCCAGTTGGGATTTTTACTAAAATCCAATATTTCAATGACCCTAAGTCTTTGAATTTTTGGATTTCAAAAAGATCATGTCAAACACTAATAATAAAATGGCTTAATATAACAGCCATTTACAGTCTTTATTTTAATGGAATTATTGGAAAACATTAAAGAAAGATGTATTTGTCCCAGAGTGAAGTTTGAATGTGCTGTGTGGTGGATTCAAATGATTAAGTTTTCAAAGAGTTAAAAGTTAGTTATTCTCAAAGATCTTAGAGAAATTATTTTCAGATTGGTGATATGCTTCTGTTTTTATTTATCTTTCTATTCATTAATAATCTGTAAGACAGAATAGGTCATTCATGACATTACCTCATAAGCAAAAAATAAATGTGAAATATATTTTAAAAGTGATGTATTAAGAAAAATTAGAATATATATCTTTTGTGATATTAGAAGTAATTTTCTTGATCTTTGTCAATCTAAATTCAAAAGAATACTATGATTATTTGTGTATGAGACACACTATTTTTCCAGATTTTTTAGCCAAAGATTAAACATGATATTAAACATGAGAACTATATCATTAACTTTTTTTCAGCAATGTTCATCACCATATTTAGGATGGGATGACTGAAAGTAAGTTATATCAATACTTTAGACTAATGTGTTTTATATCATTACTGAGAAATATCCACTGGAATGTGTGTTTGTTTATAATTTTGTTTCTCCTAATATAAGCTTATTTTTCACCACAAGTTTGTTGCTTTTTGTGTGAATATGTCTTTGTGTTTGCTGTAAATACTACGTAAATTTTGTGTTTTAAGACAATGTAAACGATATAAATCCTTATAATCAGTACAATCAAATAAAAAGTTGAATAAATGTTAAAATTAAGTTAAATTTATCTGCTGTAAATACTAAAATGTCTGTGCATATTATACACAAGAATTTTTTCAAGAATTTCATAAGGTAGAATGTTATATATGAATGTGTGTTATATACAAATGATTATGGTATGTTTGTATTTAAAGTGAAGTGGTAAAACTCTTTTCACTTGGTCTATGTTTGACAGCATGAAAATAAAACAAAACAAGCTTTCTATCCCTTAGACCTCATTCAACCTAATCAGAGAGAATCAATTTGGTAATAATTTAGAGCTGTTAAAATTATTACCTGAAGGAAGTATGGAATATATTTTACAACCCTGTTCCATGATAGCCATTCTATTCATGGATAAATTACTTCACTATTCAAAGTAACCCCTTGACCTCCACCTTGCATTGGATTCCAACTTTCAAAACCCCAGATCTAGGACAGGGCAAATTATTTGTTTGCACTCCCACACACCAAAATATACCCATGTAGGTTGCTATGGTATTACAGAAAAATTCTTTATCATCCAAATTATTTTGCAAAGTGTCTTTTGTAACTTAAGTTAACAATATTAAACAATAATTTATGATTGATTATAAACACACAAATCAAGGTAAATTGCTTACCGAGAATGAGTTTGTTATGAGGGTCCCGGTACCTGGCACACACAAATGAACCATCTTCCAAAATGACAAAACCATTCTTTGGTCGACCACACTTGTTCCATAAGGGTGGCTGAAGCTCATGAACGTGGGTTTTCTTTATTTTTTCCAACTCCTTTTCTAAACTTTCAGATGAAGATCCTAGTAAATGAAAATTATACAAAAGATGAAATAATTGAAATATTGCCGCATTTTCATCAGATAAAAATTTTAATTTTTGACTTATGCAAAATAATATAAATGCATTTGACAAACTTTTTTAAAGTATTAAAAAATTTCTTCTTAAAATAAAACCAATATAAAAACAGGATTATTCATTTTATACATTAACATACCTTTTTAAATGTGTTTTATACATTTAAAAACAAAGGAATATTTAAATATCATAAGAGTAACATCATAATTGATCATAAATAGACTTGATTAATTATCCAAGAACATTTTGGCTATTTTGCTGGAAGATAAAGAGTCTCTAGTTTTGATATATAATAAAATGGCAAGTTCAAGTTGTACAGAGTGTTTCAGATATAAAATATGACCCTAATGACAAGAGGAGAAGAATTTATGCATATGCCAGCTTTATACTGCAATATTAGTCATTGGGCAACATTGTATTTAGTAGAGAAAATGATTGTGTCAAATTGTTATATAGCAGCATAATGGAGATGCAGCAATGCATTTATTTATAAAAATATAACTCTCACAACTTTATTTCTCAAAAGGGTTGAAACAAGCGTAAGTATGAGAGACAGAGACAGGGAGATGAAGACACATTGAAGACTTGAAGGACTTTGACACTGCTATATTGATCCGTAACTTCTTCTTGTAGCATTGTGCCATACTCAGAGCTTTACTTAGTACTTCTTCTTAACCATAAAGTTCTTCCATATTCATATTCAGGGCCCTACTTTGCTCTTTCTATGCTTCTTAGCAAGTGGGTACTCAACCAGAAACCTGCTGTGGGCTCAGCAGCATGTCTAGCCACTTGCTGGTGCTTTCTGTGACTGACCGAATCTCTTCTGGCTGCAAGACTGAGACAGACCGTTATTCTGCGGGTACCAGTGTATATATAATTTCATAATGCCTATGCATTTCTGGTTCAACTAATGTGCTGATTACACATGCATCGCTGTCTTCCTGTTTGCTCAGGTGTGTCCTGCTATCATTTTGTTTCCACTGTTGGAACATCTGGCTCTGTCAAGGGTCAATATGCAACAATATGCTAACCTCATTTGAGTATCTACTCCTTTGTGTTGTGTCAGTTGTGTAGTTTTCCAACTATGAACATTGTTGAAAATTATTTCATGCATAAATCTTACAACTATGCAAGAGACAAATTTAATGTGAAATTTTCCTTGTCAGAGACAAGTCAACAGTATTGATAGATTTCATGAGATTAGGAGTGTACAGTATAAAACCAACTGAGCTCTTTTTCACCAGAGATCAAAGTAAAGAATTGTTTACCAGTTATCAGGAAAAGAATTTTAAAAAAATCATGTAGGATTTGCAATAGCCACCAGATGTGGGGCATAAACATTAAATTCTCAGTAACATTTATCAACTTATAAGTCTTCACAAAAACATAGTTCAATGTAATGCCTGCTTATTATTGTAATAAAAAGTAGAAAAGATGAATTTATGGTTAGTCTATATAACTTTAAAAGCAAAATAACAATAACAATTATGATAGCAATAATTGAAAAAAAAAAAAATTTACAAAAGAAAAAGAAGAGAAAAAGAAAAAGATTACAATAATTCTGACTCAAATCAAATGTTCAACTGCATCACCCTTTGTGTTGGAAAACAAGGTTGGAGCTCTTGCTCTAGTGTTCAAAAAATCAGTGACAGAACTCAAACGCAAACAAAAACTACTTAGATGCAAAACTCAGTACATATAGCAACACTTAATGTTAGAACCTTAGAAAGAATAGGCCAACTACCAGAGCTGACACCATCTGCAGCAGAGCATAATATAGACATAGTATGCATTCAAGAACATAGATACTATCATAGTGAGGTGGAAATAAATTACCACGATACTAGCAATGGATGGATATTTATCTCAGTATCTGCATTGAAAAACTCTGTCAATGCTGTCATAGGTGGGTAGGAATGCTTCTAGTCCTCATGCCTTAAAATTACTTAACAGCATCGAGAAAATACAACCGAGAATGATGATAGATATATTTAACAGCAACCCTAGCACAACGATCATCTTCTACTACAGTTGTACCAATGCTAGAGATGAAATGGACCTCATCACCTTCTACAATGAGCTATCCTCCCTTGTCCATAGCATCTCTAAATACAATATTATAATCATCTATGGAGACATCAATGCTCTTATAGGTAAAGACAAAAACAACAAATTCTTTATACACAACTTATGAAACAGAAATGGGGATCATCAAACAGAAATCCTATTTGAAAATGGATTAACGTGCCTTAATACTAAATTCCAGAAAAGGAGGAGAAAACTATGGACCTACACCTGCGCAAAAAATGCTAAAGCTCAGATAAATTAGATCCTCATAAATAAGAAATGGATTAATAGCACTTTGAATTGTGAGGTATATTCTTCTTTTGAAGGAGTCTCTTCTGATCACAAAATTGTCACAGGTATGTCAGAGCCTATGCAAGAATTTGACACCAGCAACTAAAACCACATACTATAGCTGATCCTTGCTTAACAATAAAGATATTAACAATGAATGTACAATATCACTAAGAAACAAATTTGATGCTCTTCAGGTGATATCTGAAACATATACACCAAATGACGAATATGAGAACTTCGTCAACACATAAATAGAAGAAGTTGCAGAATGCATGCCAACCAAACGAAGAGCCAGGCATAAAGTTCCATGAGAGACATTAGCAGTTAGGAAAAAAATGAGACAATGTGAAAAAAGCATTCCTATGTTATAAAAGGAACCCAAATTATGCCAATGCTCAAAAACTTAAGAAAGCACAAAGAGACTTAATCAATGCATACCAAAAAGAACAAATAGTATACTTTCAAGGCCAGATCAATAAAATTAGAAACTTTGTAGAAGATGGACAATCCTGAATAGCATGGCAGACAGTAAATGAAATCAATAAAAGGAAGAGCACATTGAGAGCTTAACTAAAAGCTACCAGCCAAAAAGAATAAATACATTTATGAAAAGAACGTTTCTAGAATCTACTGGGAAAATCCTCTAAAGTTACAGATAACATATCATGAAAATTATTAATAACCAACTAGACATCAAGCTAGGACAGTTTACTCAAAAAGAACTTGATGTTGTACAAACAAAAATTAAAAACGGGAAAGCTGCTGGTCTTGATGAAATTCCTTCAGAAGTATGGAAGATTTGGAAATTCGATGACTTACTGCTCTGATACAGAAATGCCATATATAACCAGAACACAATAGAGAGATGGACAAAAGGCTCAAGAAAGATGACATAGGAATTGCCAAGCACTACCAAGGCCTCACCCTTACTTCCATAGTGGCTAAGATTTATAATGCTCTGCTACTCAACTGCATCGAATCAGAAACTGAGAAAATTCTTTGAAAGAATGAAAATGGTTTTTGGAGAAACCGATCCACAACATTACAGATTCTGATAATCCAACAAATCATAGAAGGAGTGCATGCAAAAAACCTCAAAGCAACACTCAATTTTGTATATTTCTCCAATGCATTTAACTCCATACACAGAGGGAAGATGACACAAATACTTCTAGCCTATGGTCTCCTCAAAGAAATAATGATGCTCTGTAAAAGCACAAAAGTAAAAGTTTGCTCATTAGACAGAGACATAGAGTTCTTTGACATTGTTGCTAGTGTTCTGCAAGGGAATACATTAGCCCCATATCAGTTCATAATCTGCCAAGACTACATACTTCGAACATCAATTGATCTAATGAAAGAAAATAGCTTTACACTAAAAAAGACAAGAAACAGATGATACCCCACACAAACTATTATGGATGCAGACTTTGCAGATGACAGAGCACTTCTTGCAAATACTCCTACCCAAGCTGAATCCCTGGAGCAGGCAACAGGTGGCATCGGCCTCCATGTGAATGCAAACAAAACAAAGTACATGTGAGTCAATCAAAAAGCAGACATCTCCACTCTAAATGGTGGTTCTCTAAAATTGTTGGACAAGTTCATGTACCTCAGTAGCAGTGTCTCAACAACTGAAAATGACATCAATATGCACCTAGCAAAGTCTTGGACAACTATTGATTGGTTATCGATCATATGGAAGTCAGACCTATCTGATAAAATAAAACGCAATTGTTTTCCAAGCAGCAATCATGTCAATTCTACTATATGGATGCATCATATGGATGCTGACTTAGCATATAAAGAAAAAAACTTGATGAGAACTGCACAAGAATGTTATGACTATATCGAACAAATCCTGGAGACAACATCCTACAAAACAGCAGCTGAACTGCCACCAACTTCCCATCTCTAAGACCATCCAAATAAGTTGAACAAGATATGTGGGACACTGCTGGAGAAATAAGGATGAACTCATAAGTGACATTCTCCTATGGACCCCTTCACACAGATGTGCAAGTGTCTGCTGACCAACAAGAACTTATCAACAACAGCTCTGTACAGGTACAGGATATAATCTAGAAGACCTGCAGGAAGCGATTGATGATATGGACAAATGGCGAGAGAGAGAGAGTCATGGAATTCCGCACGAGCAGTGTGATATGATCATAATGATTTAGAATTCTAGCATAGGGCAAATTTTCGGCTTGTATGTCAAATCCCAAGTAAATTGATCAAAAACTGAAGTTTCTAAGCAGAGAAAATCAATTTAAAAATCTTTAAGTTGTTTATTAAATCCTGAAGAATTTGTAAGTTTCTATTTTTGACCTTTATTTTCTTGGTACTCCTTGTTGAGAATATAATTTGTCTCTGAACAAATGGTTACCTCTCAGACTGAATGAAAATCTAAAAGATCAATATAATAATGATTCAGATAACTTTCTTTTTTTCTTTTCTTTCTACAAACCCACTTTCATCAAGAAAAGGCCGTGATTTGATAATTGTTCTCAAATTCCGGAAAGAAGCTGAAAAGCTCTGGAAAACAGAAACCAATAACAAAAGTATTAACCACAGGTTACAGTAGAAAGATAATAGCTTCTGGTCAATACATCAAGATAAGGTTGGCAAAGGGACCCTTGAAAGTCTAAGAAGGAGCTAAGCATTAAAGTTCTATATTGGGAATGTATTGACAGATAGAAGTAGAATGAATGTCTCTGTACAAAAGCAATCAATGACAAGAGAAGAATTTGCCTAGTTTTACTAATGAACTCTTTCTTTTCTTTTACTTGTTAATCTTATTATTCTCTTTTTTCTTCAACTTTTAAGATTATACTTTTTTGTGGACTGTGTGGAGATTTTGCAGTATTTTTACTTTTATTCTTTAGTTTTTCATTTTCTTCTTTTTGTAGTATTTTTTAAACCTCTCAATTCATTTTTTCCTGCTATTTTTTCCTTCATTTCTTTTAATTTTTCTTTTCTTTTTCTTTTTGTTATCCTTTTTCTGCTTCTCTCATTCATGTATTTCCATTGTTCATCTTTCTCTTTTGGATACTTCATTTTTTCTTTTTCTTCTTTTTTTCTTTTCCTTCTTTTTTTCTTTTCCTTCTTTTTTCTTTTCCTTCATTTTTTCTTTTCCTTCTTTTTTCTTTTCCTTCTTTTTTCTTTTCCTTCATTTTTTCTTTTCCTTCTTTTTTCTTTTCCTTCTTTTTTTTCTTTTCCTTCTTTTTTCTTTTCCTTCTTTTTTCTTTTCCTTCATTTTTTTCTTTTCCTTCATTTTTTCTTTTCCTTCTTTTTTCTTTTCCTTCTTTTTTCTTTTCCTTCTTTTTTCTTTTCCTTCTCAACTTTCTTCTTTGATTTTCTTTTTTTTCTATCTTTTTTTAATTGATATATTTTCAGAAATACTAATATTTTAGTATGTGCTACATATATCACATGACCAAAGCAGTTTAAACTGTGGTTGATTGTATCATGATAGATGCTGTGCTGACACATTGTGCATTGCTTCCCTCTGTGTATGATTTGAAAATCTCACAAATGAATGTAGAGCCTAGTCTAATCCAGGAACTTATGCTTTATGATTTCAAATTTGGCCATTATGTCTTGGAAGCAGCCAAAAACATTTGTCATGTGAAAGGTGAAAGTGCAGTTGACCAAAGTACAGTAACTAGATGGTTCAAGAAATTTTTGCTTGTGTTGCAAGAACCTTGATAATCAGGCAAAGTCAGGTTGGCCTAAAACCATAGATTTTGTAGCCATGCTCCTTGCTATAGAGGAAAATCTGGTGAGTAGCACTTGGAGAGTATCAGGTGAGCTCAACATCTCACAGTCTAGTGTGGTTTGTCATCTTCATGACTTCAGCAAAAACATATAGAGCAGCCAAATTGTGTCTCATGTTACCAAAATTTTGCAAAACTTTTGACTCATCCTATTATAAAAATCTCAAATAGCATTTAAAGATTTTTTTTATCATTATGTTCTGGAACAAATTTTTTAAAGCTTATAAAATCTTCTATATCATATGAATAAACATTTAAGAAATACATTTTTATGACATTTTATATATATGAGATATAGCAACTTATAAACCAATATTCATTAAGAAAATTAGTTTATTAAATGTAAAGTATTTTTGGAGTATTAAGTCCATTCTATAATGTTTATTCAACTGAAATCTAAAAGTTCTAATTTGTACCCAGTATTAATTTATTAAGCTTTTTTGCTTAGATATGGCACAAGGCCATATGAAAGGGGCACCCATTGAGACTCAAACTTACTCGTGTAGGTTTGCTAGCCTAGCTTGCTAACCATTACACCCCCAGAAGAGACTAAAATATAGATCAAAGCTGATTATAATGATAGTAAAACAATTTCTTAGTCTTAATGGTCAGCTGGTAAATGTTGTTTTAGTCAGACTCAAATTGAATGAAACTAATGAATATATCCTGAAAAATCCATTAATTTTTGTTGATTAATTGATTGATTAATTTTTAATGGCATAGGGTTATTTTATGTCAAGAGGATAAGGAATGACATTCATTGTACATTCATATTAACATTTTTGTGCAGTTGTTTCTTCAGAGATTTTTTTGGTCACATAATCCAATTGAATACAAAGAATTTTTGAACAGATCTATTTGACCTATACATGGGACTCTAACAGGTACTATCACTATGAGTCAGAGTGGACCTGGGAGTAATGGCAATATTGGGATATTCCACATTCCCAAGATCTAAACTGGAGCTTCACAATCAAATGCAGTTTAGTATGATACCCTAGACAGCTCTTTTTGGGAAGGGTTCTACCTCTCAGCAGGGGTTACAGTCAGAATATTCTAAGCTCTGATATCAGGGCTAATGATTTTTGTGAAAAATCAGGCTTAGCTTTTGTCACCTTCAGATATTAAATCTTAGAATCCTTTTTTCTCAATTAAAAATTTTCATTATATGGACACAAACCGTAATTGTTACTTTAAAAGGTAAATCCAATAAACAGAATAGAGATTTACCTATATTTTTATTTAATCTTATGAAGTTAATATTGTTCTGTGAAAAATTCTGAAGAGTTTCACAATGAAATATTTTTTAATTTAACTGTGTGACACTCGAGAGATTAATCAATTAAAAATTTTTGCTTTTTTCCAAATTGTTAATCCTAACCGTAATTATTTTATATTTCCAACTTGAAGAACTATCCATGATCCAAATTAGATACTGTTTAATTATAAGATAAACAATTTTTTCTTTTGAAGTTCAGAAATTTACATTCTCTATTATTCCTAACTTCTCACAGCAACATTGACCCCCCTGATTATTATTGTTTTAAAAGCCTTTTTTGATGATAGTCCTTACTTTTTTTCTCCTTGAGGAACAACTTTTTAAACGTTAATACCTTTCTCTGAAGTAAGCAAATATAATATCAAATTTGGTAATTCTACATCAATATGGTCATTTACAGAGGACAGACAGACTCTTACAGTTTTTGATATAGATTTATATTAGAAACTCAGAAAATGAATTCATTTGTATGTAAGATTGTAAGCATTTTGATCTGTTCTCTTTATAATAGTATGTATTAAGCATACTAAAATTGACTATATTAAGAAGGGTATTTCTTTATACATATGAAAAACTTGCAATAACAGGTTTAAAAAAACAACAACAAAAGATGAAATTAGAAAAAATACTTAGTAAACATGTTGCCAAGAAAAGGGATAAGTGTATCAGTTTATTCTCTTTTTGTTGTTTTTCTTGAAGTTTTTGTTCTAATGATGAAATATTAAACAGATATGGTGGTTTGGCTAAAATTTCTTTGTAGTTGAATTATTTTATTCAAAAAGAGCTCCAGATAATCAGACATGAATTAATGTTAACATTCTGGCAAATTTATGATTCTCCTGTTATTTATATTCATGGCTCAAATTGATTGTCCCATAATGGGGTGTAAACCAAATCCTTTTGGATATTAGTAAAGATCACAGAAAAATATCTGTCAAGTCAGGATTAAATGGATTAGATGAAGATGGATAGTTAGAAGGACTAAAACAGCTGCTGCTGCTGTTAGATTGTTTGTTGTAAAAAACCCCAGACTCAAACTAATGTAGTATACAAATTTACATGTCTATTTTGAGATTGTTTCTTAGAAAATAACATAATTCCTAATACCTACATTGGCCATACAACAACCATGCTCTCTTGTCGCCTTACCTCCCACCTTTTTGACATAAGTAACATAAAACAGCATATAAGGACAAAGCATAACAAAGACTCTGACAAACTCAAATCTCCTGATATAAGAAAGATCCTAATTAACAATACAAAAATCATATATGAAAATAACAATAAAAACCGTTGACAAATCTTCGAAGGACTAACGATAAAACATTTTTTAAAAATCCTACTATAAATAAAATAGCATAAACCACAAATATGAACATATTAAATGTATTCAATAACTAACCACCCATCCTGACAGAATGACTGAACCCCATCTATAATTTATATATATAATAAAAAAAAAAAAAAAAGCTACTCTGAATAAATATAAAATTCACTGCAACAAATGATCAAGCACAACCCCTGAAGGTGACCAGCAAAATGGTTGAAAGTGCTGGGGCTAATGAAGGGTTCTTTCCTTACCAACTTGATCCAGAAGTAAGGAGACTAGTGAAAAGACTTGAACATCTTCACTTGAAGATTTTAAAAAAGAAACAATCTGCGGTATTCAACCAAACCTATTTAGATAATGATTTGCTGCCTAAGTATACAATATATATATATATATATATATATATATATATATATATTGTCATCCACAGACAGACTGTTTCGTACTATCAGAACTCTTCAGTGTGGCTAGACCCGCAGGACGCTCGAAGCTGGGATCAAAACCTGTCCAACTTTACGATAGACTAAGGCTTCAGACCACACGGCTACAAGCGGACTACGTTGGCTAAGGGAATTTTAAGGTATTTTATTTTTCCTGTTAAACCGGAGTTGGGAGTAATTCCATCAGGACAAAAAAACCATTCAACAGTGAACATTACCCATAACTGGATGGAAATAAATAAAGTTTTTTGTTTTTTCTTAAAGAAATATATATATATGTATATATATATATATATATATATATATATATGCACACTTCTGTATGTTTTCAAATGGTATGATCTTATCCTATTTCTAGTGAAAAATTACATGACAAAAAATGAAAGAAAGAAAAACAAGGAAAACTGAGAGTGGGTCAAAAAATATGGTTCAGAGCAAGAATTTAGACCAAGTATTAATCATATTTTGTTATTGAAATCTCATGATTTCAATAACAAAATATGATTAATACTTGGTCTAAATTCTTGCTCTGAACCATATTTTTGAAAAGCTTTTATCAAGTTAATGACAATATTTTTTCTTTGGATAACTCCATATGGTTCAGAGCAAGAATTTAGACCAAGTATTAATCATATTTTGTTATTGAAATCTCATGATTTCAATAACAAAATATGATTAATACTTGGTCTAAATTCTTGCTCTGAACCATATTTTTGAAAAGCTTTTATCAAGTTAATGACAATATTTTTTCTTTGGATAACTCCATAAAAAACAAAATCTATTTGAACACATATTACTATTTTCTTTGGTCAGAAATACTATATTTTCTTTTATTTATGCTTACATATTTCCATCGTAATGGAAATAACTTGGTCTGTAAAGAACATGAGAAAAAGTGTAGAGAGCCTGTTAGAAGAATTATTTTTAAAGTAAATAAATTGATATTACATGACTTAAACTCTTTTACTATTATAGATTTGCTATTTGCCATAGTGTTATGTTTCCGCTCTTGTAAATCCTGTCTTTTCGAAATGTTGGTCAAAACAAAATGTACCAAATTATGATAGTATTTACACTTAGAGTCTATAAGATAATTTTAAGACTGATTTCCACAGGATTTTGGATGATTTTGCATGATCTGGAGATATTTAGAAAATGGTGGATTTCATTTATAATTCCTCATCATGTCGTGCTGCTAGCACAGATATCCCTGACCCTCTCTCGCCACTTCTCCCCATCATTCATCGCCTCTGGCAGGTCTTCAGGGCTACATCCCGCATCCTCACATAGCTGCTGTATGTATGTTCGAGCTGGTTGTCCTGCTTTTGCTTGGCCATATGTGGGGGTCCATAGGAGTACATCCCTTATGAACTCGTCCTTGCTTCTCCAGCAGTGTCCTGCATGTCTGGTTTGTCTAACTTGGATAGTTTTCATGATGGGAGGTAGGTGGCCGTATAGTTGGTGCCTTGTGGAGTGTTGCCACCAGGACTTGTTCAATATTGCTCGCAACATTCTTGTGTAATTGCCGTCTAGCTTCTTTTTCAGCTGTTTAGTTAGTGTCCAAGTAGTGCATCTATATAGCAGTATCAATACGACCGCTGCCTGGAAGAAACTGCGTTTCATTTTATCGGTCAGGTCTGAACTTTTCAAATTACATTAAATATATTGTATATTTTCTAGTTTTTATAATAGTTACACTTATTTTATCATCCTAGCTTGGTATGAAAACATGTAGAAATTCAAATTTGTTTGTGATCTGCATTAAGAAAATGGTTTCATCCTAAAAAATGAAAGAAACCACATAATATCCAGTGGAAGCTATTAATTGGTGCAGACCTTGCACTTCTTGCAAATACACCAACTCAAGTTGAATTTCTGCTGAATAATCTCTGAATTTAGTTGACCAGTTCATATACCTCAGTAGCCATATCTCATCGACTGAAACCCATGTAAACATATGTATAGGTAAAGCATGGGTGGCTATTGATAGCTATTATTGACCATATGGAAATCTGAACTCACTGATTAAATAAAACATTAATTCTTCCAAGCTGTAACCGTGTCAGTACTACTGTATGGTTACACCATGTTGATTCTCAAATGCTTGGAGAAAAAGTTAGAT